>JBAPLJ010002351.1:0-28436 GCA_037832345.1 Rhizophora mangle | reverse complement strand
TTAAGAAAGTTCAAAATGCTAAATTTTGAACAATCTTCACACCAATCATGTTAATTGAGAAATTCAATAAAGAAGATGGAGTTGGGAGAGCAAATGGGAGCCTATATAAAAGTGCAATTGGTTGTTTGTTATACTTAATAGCAAACATGCCTAATACCATGTTTACAACTAGTCTACCTTTTAGAGATTTTTCAAGTTGCTCAAAGGGTGCTTATGTATGTAAAAGGCATAATTGATTTTAGGTTAAAATTCAACAAAAATGGGAAACTAGTATTGAAAGGCTACTTAGTCCATGACTAAAGTAGCTTTTATTAAGACATGAAGAGTGTCGCAAGTCACCTTGTCTCTCTTGATTTAAGCCTTGATAGCTTGGGGCTTAAAAAAGCAAGCAATAATGGCATAATTTACTATTATGGTAGAATATATTGCAATTGCAAAAGCTATAAATTAGGCACTATGGCTAGGAAAAATGTTGGTTGATTTGAAGTGCATGCAAGATCTACCTACTAAAATTATGGTTGATAATAAGTCTATTATGATCATCATGAAGAACCTTATATTCCATGGGAGAGCCAACCACATCAAGATCAAATGCCATTTTGTTAGAAACGCTTCATAGTTGCATAAGGAAACATTTCTCTATGTAAAAGAGATGTTGAATTTGCACAACAATAAGATCAGTTTGATTAGATTTTTAAGATTCAAAATTATTCAGAAATGGAACACCTAATTCAATTAAATTATTGAATTAGGAGAAATTTAATTCAATTATAATTTTAAAAATAATGTTTCCTATTATAAATAGTATTTGACCAAAATTAAAATATCCTAATTGGATTAGGATTGAAGACTTGTATTTGATTAGATTACTTGTTGAATTAGAAAACTATTTTTTAATTTTCATTAGAACTCTTATTTGGATAGGTAAATTAAACACTACATTTTCATATCAATAATAAAAATTAAACATTTATTTACTTTTGTGCATATAATGTGAATATGATAACATGATAGAGGATTATAAGCTTATAGACCCATGTGATTGTTTTTATTAATATGAATGAATGTAATTTTTGCAATATAGAGATTGTTGTCTATGTCTTTCTCTTATTTTCTAGTTATAAATTCTCTTCTTATTTAAACACTTCTTAAATGTAACTTGATGTTTCTCTCATAATTACATAAAAGTTATTTAATTAAAGAATTTAGGATTAAGATTGGATATCTATTTGTAACTATAAAGATCCAAATGAAGGTATTAAAGAAGACAAATCAAGAGGATATGTCTATTATATAGAATTTATAATGCATGCCCTAAGGATCCCATCTAATCTTAGTATGTCCATCTTGAGATATCAATAAGAGAAAGATAAAAGGGTTTGGCATATCACTGCCATTAGCAAATCTTAATTTGCAAGTAAAATATTTCCAATTTAAGGTTTTATGTCTACTAAGCCCTAATCCTTTCTCTTCATTAACTCTTGGTACCTAGACACTTTGAATGAATCCGGTCTTTATATGTATCTTTCTATGTTAGCTAAAAGGGATGGGTTTTCTCCTATTTTTCTATGGTAGTTACATTGTAGTCTTTGCTTGTCCATCTTGTCTCATCTTAATTTGGCTATACTTGTATGTAGCCAACCATGTTTTTGACAATTGACATAGATCTCATGAGACCCACCCTCACTATGAATAACCCCTACCCTTTTCCTTCATTAGCAACCTCTATTAGCAAAGGACCTTAAGTAAAATTTCTGATGTCATGTAAAACTTCCATCAAGCTATCCAGTCCAATTTTCTCCTCGAAGTGGCTTATCAACCCTATTTTCCCTCCTTCAAAATAAAGCTATTCATCAAATGCCCTTTATTGGGTTAGGGCAACACACAAAATGAGTAGTTTGCACCACTCCCTCGAGAGTAGGATGTTGGCTGAGATAAGCTATGAGCAAACTTAGACATTCTATGTATTGTCCTTTCTTTCCAAAAGGGAAGGAAAAGAAAAAGAAAAAGAAAAAGAAAAGATATAAGTATCGTAGGACCTTATTTTTTTCTACTTGATGTTATTTTTTTTCTCTCAATTTTCTTTACATTTAATTTAACTACAAAAAGGGCTTTGGAAGACTAATTTGCAATCCTCTAGGATTTAACCATTTAACTTCTTGAATAGCTTAAGGAAGATAACAAAGTAAAGCCTATAATCATGCATATTTGAATATATATTGGGATTATATGCTATATATGCAATATATATTACAATTATGATGCTAATGTATGAGATAACTATAATTAACAAAATCCCTCATCTCAAATATTAAGTACATGATAAGAACATGTTGAGTTGGCTTTTATAGTTATAAAATAAAACCAAAGTTTTGTTTAAAGAAGATTTGTTAGGTTAGCTAAAAGCCTCCTTAACTTGAATATATTTGATATTATAATTAATGGGTCCTAATTAACTATATTTGTGTGATTTGGATGAATTATCTCATGATCACATAAATTTAGAGGCAATGCTTAGGTGCAGCATAGGTGATTTGTTTAGATAAAGAATTGTCATTTAATTGGTATAAGAGTCGTCGCATATGACGTAATTGATTAGTTATGTTATCTACCTAATTGTTTTTTATTTGATTGTTAGGTTATCTCAAGGTGAAATAAATTAAGTGGGATCTTGACCCACTAGAAAATTTTAGAGTAAGATCTTTCAAGTCAACATAGAGATTTATTGATTTAAATAAAAAATGGGAGTAACTAAAATAAGGATTAAAACTTGATCTAATTTTGGTATGTATGCAAGAAATTAATACTTACTATATATATATATATATATATATATATATATATATATATATAGATCAAATCAAATGAGTAATAATTTGTCCATATATACAAAGCATAATTGATGTGAACAACCTCATCAAACTAAATGTTTTAGACCAGTATAAAAATCTTGAGAATTGTTCTCAAGTATGGAAAGAAGTTCTACATCTTTGATGAAGATCTTCCTACTCTCGGTGATGAGGATCTTCCTACTCTTGGTGATGAGGAAGAAGTAGAGGCATATTTTAAGCATAAGGATGATGATGATGATTATACTACATGTGTGATGTTAGTTAGTAGGCGTCTTAAACTTCAAATGTAACATGAGAATATTATGAATGCCTAGACAAATAATTTTGCATCTCAAGAAGTTGTTTGATATAGAAACTAGGACAAAGAGATATGAGATCTTAAAGGAATTATTCTAATGTAAGATGCTAGAAGGATCTTTAGTGAATGCTGATATTATGAAGTTAGATACATTAAGAAATTGGACTAATTGGGTTTTACCATAAATTCAGAGTTAAGTGTTGACCTAATCTTGTAGTCACTACCTTAGGTTTGTTCATAGTTTACTATGAACTTTTATATGAACAAGTTGGAAGTTACATTAATTGAATTATTGAATATGTTTAAAAACTACAAAGCAAACTCTAAAGAAAGAGAAGACTTATTTTCTTCTCATGGATTTTTTCCAATGAGAAGAGCAAAAGGCCTAAGAAGAAGAACAAAAAGGAAAGGTTCAAGCAATGAAGGCATTTCAATCAAGTAGTGATGTCAAAAGGACAAAAGCAAGAGCATTTTCCATCATTATGGTAAAGAAGGCCACTAAAAAAGGAATTGCAAGATTTATCTCTCTCTAGACTAAAGGTGAAGAAGCTTAGTGAAATCTTTGGTTTAGGTATTTTTATGATTGAGATAAATCTTTCTACTTTTGATTTTATTACTTGGATTGGATATTGGATATTGGATATTGGATATGGTTCTTATATTTGTAGAGATATGTCAAAAATCATTAGAAGTAGATGGTTGAAGAAATGTAAGGTAGACCTATGATTTGTAAATGAAGCAAGAGTTGCTACATTAGCCATTGGAACTTATAGTTTACTTTTCTTTCAAGCCTAGTAAAGGAACTAAAGAATTGTTATACATTTTTCATTTCTATTTTTAACTTTAAATAAATTAACTTTTATATTTAATGATATAATGTTGTTCCTTTTAGAAAAATTATGCTTATTATAGGTTGGATAATTATATAAATTTTTTATATAAGCTTGATTAAGGAAGGTTAAGTTATATATGAATTGTTACTTGCATCTATTTGATTATGAATCATAAAAAAAATGTGTGAATCTTTTTTATTAGATAAGATAATTAAGACTTCTTGAAAAAAAAAAAAAAAGAGAATGTGTTGATGAGTTATTAGGATTCATACATCTAAATGTTTATGGCCCTAGGTGACACATGCAAGAGGTGGTTTGTCTTATTTCATTACATTGACAAATAGTCAATTAAGATATGGCTATGTGTATTTAATGAAATATAAATTTGAATATTTTGAATAATTCAAGGAATTAAGAAATGAAGTGGAGAAATAAACTAATAGAAGTATTAAAATCCTATGATTAGATTGAGGAGGTGAATACTTAAAGCTAAGAATTTAGTGGATACTTGAAAGAGAATGAGTTTTTTTGTCAATGGACATTTACTCAATTACCACAACATAACCATGTTTCTGAAAGGGGAAATATAACCCTATTAAATATGGATTGATCCTTGAAGTATCAACTCAATATTCCTATATCTTTTTGGGTTTATGCCCTTGAAACCGCTCCTTACCTTCTTAATAGGCTTTTGTTCAAATTTGTTGACAAGATGCCATAAAAGACATAAAATAGTAAGAGACCAAACATCTCATGTCTAAAGATTTAGGATATGATACTTATATAAAGCATATATCATTTGACAAATCTTGGGATCATGTATTCAAGGAAAAGGAATATAGAAGTAAACTTTACAAAGTCCAAAAATTAGATAGATAGACCCTACAAGTAGTCTAATTTATGTTAAAATGTTAGATAAAATTATATATACACACACTGCAGTGGTATATATATATATGAGTGTGTATATATCTTGATCATACAATAAAATTCAGTGGTATTTTTTCTAGTCTTCTCTCCCCCCCTAATTTTTTGTGTTCTTATGTCATGGATTTTCACACCATCTTACTAAATTAGATTCCAATCTTCTATAGGTTAAAAAAATATGAAATCAATTATCTTTAATCTTAATGTTTACTTTTATGTTTAATTATTTCATAACTTTTAATAATTAGTTTTTCAAAATAAATATGAGTAAATACCTTAGTTGTTTTTTGTCTCATTAAATGACATATTAATTAAACTAGAAACATTTAATGTCATTTGAAAGTGTGTAGCCAACAATTTCCTAAACATATACATAGCAAAAGAAAAGGTGTAAAAAAATATCATATAGAGTGAGAAGAAAAAACTAAAGCAAGCATTAGGTGTACATGGCTAGCAATACTGTAATAGGGAGACTTTTGGCGTTGGCATTTGCAGTCATGCTCATACAATCCGCAACTGAAGTGCAAGCCTTAAGTTGTGTACAAAATTGTATCATTGGATGTTCTGGTGCATTTTCTGAGGCATGTATTCCTCAGTGCGTTGCAAGGTGTGGGAAAGAACCACCCGCAGCAGTATTCTCATTATTTACCTAAATTTTATTATGGTTTCAAAAACAAAAGCAATTGCCTCAAATCCCTAAATTTTATTTACCATATCAACCAAATTATAATATTATCCATTATTTAGAAAATAAGCAAATAAAAGTATTTACATATATTCCTTTCTACTGCATTTACGTCTCATGTGTGTAAGAACATTTTTACCTCATATAATTTTGCTTTTTCATGACACAAATGATCTCTTTCCCTAGTCCATATTTTTTGTCATATCATATAATTATATATTTCTATTTATATAAAAAAAGAAACTAATTTGGATTATAATTCTTTCATGAATTGAAAAAAAGTGATATTGACCATTAAGAAATGGTCATTATGACATCACCATTCACCAGCCTTGATAAAATATTTTCCCAAAAAGGAGATCTTGGAGAAACATGCCTCCAAATATTTTTTCGTAAATGAAAATTAGGTTGTAACACATGTAGAGTACGATGAGAATTATAAAAGATATAAATTAGTTATTTTTTATTTTATTCTTAAAAATGAATGCTTATTTTTATGAGAAATATTTTTTTTTTCTTGCTTTTTTTTTTTTTTTTCTGTTTGTTTTCTTTCATTCATATGGATATGCAATTTTGCATTGTGCATTGTAGTACCTTCTTCATTAATTCTTTAGATAAATGAATTTTAATAATTAACTATGAGTTACCATTCACCATTTTATTTATTTTCTTCTTTTTTTCACCCTTGTTAAGAACACAAATTTGTGTAAAATGTTATTAATTTATACAAGGTAGAATCTTCATTTTGGTTTATTTTTCTATTTGGTTAAGTTAAAAATGAAGAGATTTGTAGTTTGAATTTTGGATCTACATATGTCGAGGAAATGATAATATATAAAAAAAGACGCTTTTTTTAGAGAAAAAAAAAAAAAAACATCACAAGAAGATAGTGTTAGCCTCATCAGACTAATGCTCCCTCACTTTTGTATTTAGATTTTTAAGACACCCTATTGCTAAGACATTTTTTTCTTTTCCTTTCCTTCTCACCCCCTTGTTTTCATTGAGATTTCTAAGAAATTCTTGTGCTACAATGGTTTTTATACCCGAGATCTTTGGGTCTTGGGCCTTTATTTTGACCAATAGGCTAAAAGCTTTGGTCTCCTACATAGTGTTCTTATGTGAATGAAGATGTGTTACATTTATATTATGTTATGTAATGTTGTATTATTACTTAAGTGACTCTTTTTATTTTTTATGCAAACTCAAAAGTAGTGAATGGTGGATCATATTAAACACAGCAAAATTTGATCTTAAATCTACTCCTTGTAAGTTTCTTAGTTCTACATAAACTTCTTTAGGTTTCCTACATACAATAAGAATCAATTTTCCTTGGATATTTCTCATTGTAGGTGATCCTCTTTCTAATTAACTGATAAGTAGCATTTTTCAAAAAAAAAAAAAAAAAGTGAAAAATATGAGTAATTTTTTTTTAAGATAAAAAGGTAAATTTTAAAATATTTTTTCTTCTAAAAAATAAAATGAAAAATTTAGGATTATTTTTTTTTTTTCTTAGAAATTGTCTTTCTAATTATTAGTATTTTCATTGCATTGATTTTAAAAATATATAAAAAAATCATTAATATATAAATTAGATAAATTGTAATGCACTTTGATCATAATTGAGTAAATTAAATACATATTGAAATTCTAATTTTATTGAAATACTAGGGAAAATTATAAATTGACTATTAAGTTGATGTCTAATAGACATGAGAATTTGCTAGCAAAATTGGAAATTTAATTAATTACTTAAATATTCTTAAAATTAAGCAAATATTGTTACAAAATAATTTCATCAATTTTTTCTTAGTTTTGACAATATATATTTAGACATTTGTATTAGACTCAAATGAAATTTATCATATTTATTAAAGAGTGTATTTTTAGTTACATTTTATTTAAATGGGAAAAATAATAAAAAAGACTTAAATTATGAGTTATATTTTCCTTTTGAGAAATGAAAATAAATTTGGAGAATTGTTTTCACTCTAAAAAACAAAAAAAAAAAAAAAAAAAAGAAGGACTTCTAGATTTTTCTTTTAGAAATTATTGTTTTTTTTTTTCCCCTAATTTTAAGTATCTATGCTATGGGTATTTTTGGAATATATAAAAAATGATTAATATTAATTGAATAAATTATAAATACATCTTAAATCATAATTAAGTAAACAAGATATATTTTGAATTTTTAATTATATTAAAATATTAAAAAAAAAGACTAAAAAAAACTACTAGTAAGTTAATATTAAATATTATAAATTATAAAAAAAGTTAATAAAAAAAAATAAAACTTAAATCAAATAATTAGATATTTCTTTAATTAAGTATCATTACATAAATATTTCATTAGTTTTTTTTCTTTCAACTTTTAAAATACATATTCACATATAGATCATATTTAGTAAGCTACCAATCTATATTAAAATTCCAATATATCTATATGACAATGTGTTAATTTGATAAACATCCATTTGATTTCTTACAATCCTTTTTTGCTAAGGTAATTAATTTAATCATCTAGCTTCAATTTCAAAATAAAAATTTCAATTTCAATTTAATAACCCTCTAATGGGGAATTTTATTTTACAAAGAAGCTACAAAAAAATTACAACCATAAAATTCTTAGTGCTTTTTCCTTTAGTATGGCAATCTCCATCTTTTATCCTCTCTTCTCTTGCTATTGTCTGTAACAAGGTAGAAATGTTTTTTCTTTAAATAGTGGGATTATAGTCTAGGTAGAAGTGTGAAATTCAACAAAAATGCTAACTAGGATTAGGACAAAACTCAAACAAAGGATTTTAACATTAACCAATCTCCTTTGTAACTTGATATTCATACAAATGATGAAGTGGCTAAGTTTGAAGATGAGCGAATAAGAGGAAGCAAATCACTTGCTAAGGTATATGAAAGGAGCAATGTAACTTCACTATGGCCTATTAATTATGAAAAAGCCTATACATCTACTATATGGATAAATGTTATGAAGGCTAAAATTGAAATGCTTGAAGAGAACAACACCTAAAATTGGTTTAAAACCCTAGTCATAGATTAGTAATTGGTGTCAATGGGTTTTTAAAGCTAAAAAAATAAATGTTGATGGTACACTTAACAAACACAAAGCTAGATTAGTTATTAAAGGCTACTCATAAGAGCTTAGAGTGGATTACTTTAAAACCTTTGAACTAGTTTATAGGCTTTACAAAATCAAACTACTCTTGGCACTTATAACTTAAAAGGGATGGATAATGTTTCAACTTTTTGTGAAATCAGATTTCCTAAGTAGCCTCTCAAGAAAGGAAATCTACATTAAGCAGTTAAAGGACTTTGTGAAAGAAGGAGATGAGGAGGAAGTGTATATGCTCCAAAGAGTTCTATAGGGTCTAAAATGGGCTCTTGGGGCCTAGTATAATAGGCTTTGATGAGCACTTAGGGCAATAAGGGTTTGTAAGAAGCAATAATGAAGCTACTTTACATACAATGATTGCTCTTACTAATCTATTAATTATTGTAGTCTATATGGCTGACCTATTGATCATTCAAAGTTGTAGTAACTTGATTAATAAGTTTAAAGCTAATATTAAGAGGGTCCTTGAAATGACAAACTTGGGATTAATGTGTTACTTTCTTGGAATGCAGTTTACTTAAACTCATAAAGTTAATTTTCAATAATCAAATTAAGTATGCCAAAAAGGCTTTAAGAAAGTTCAAAATGCAAAATTGTAAACTAATCTTCACACAAATCATGTTAATTGAGAAATTCAATAAAGAAGATGGAGCTGGAAGAGCAAATGGGAGCTAATATAGAAGTGTAATTGGTTGTCTGTTATACTTAATAGCAAACATGCCTAATACAATGTTTGCAACTAGTCTACTTTTTTAGATTTACACAAAAGTCCCAGTAAATTGCATTTTCAAGTTGCTAAAAGGGTGCTTAGGTATGTAAAAGGCATAATTGATTTTAGGTTAAAGTTCAACAAAAATGGGAAACTAATATTATAGGCTAGTTAGTCAATGACTGGAGTAGCTTTTATGAAGACATGAAAAGAACCTTGAATCACCTTTTCTCTCTCTTGATTCAAGCCTTAATAACTTGGGGCTTAAAAATGTAAGCAATAATGGCACAATTTACTATTGAGGTAGAATATATGGCAGTTGTAGAATTTGTAAATTAGGCAATATGGCTAGGAAAAAAGTTGGTTGATTTGAAATACATGCAAGATCTACCTACTAAAATTATGGTCAATAATAAATCTGTTGTAGTCATTTGGAAGAACCTTATATTCCATAAAGGAGCAAAACACATCATGATCAAATGACATTTCGTTAAAAAAAGCCTAACAGGATAATGAAGTTATTATTGTGCACTAAAATTTAGATTTGTAGTTAGTAACATCATGACAAAAGCCTTGCCAAGGCTTAAATTTGAAAGGCTAAGGGATGACATGCAACTGAACAAGAACAAAGCTAAGGAGGAGTGTTGTGAGGCCTAGCTTCTTCATTGCTCAAGTTCCCAACATTAAAGAAAAAAAAAAATTGGAAGTTGAGTTGTAATAAGATCACAACTTTAGCATCAAGCAACAAAAGTTTTTGTTTGTTTATTTAGTGTGCTCTTGGTTAACTTGTAACTAATTTTTTTTTGTTTAGTCTAGTATAGGTAACCAATGAGCAATTATGTTGTAATGAGTTGAATTGATGTTAGTGGCTATCAATCTAGTCAAACTCATTGGTAGGGGGGGGCTAAATGACAGCTTAGAGCATTAAATGAAGTTAACATAATATGGAAGCCTAATAAGTATGACAAGCATGTTTTTTGGACATCATTAGTGTACTTGAATTTTATACATTAACCCTTTATAAGGGAATTTGATTTATAATGAAAGTTGCAGAAAAATTACAATCTTAAAATTTTAGTGCTTTTTGCTGTAATATGCCAATCTTCATCTTCTTCCCTTTTTTTTTCTACTATCTTTTTGTAACAAGGCGGTAACCTTCTCCCATCAACAAACAATAATGCTACTAGTTGAAGAACTAACTTTCATCTCACACTTCAAAAGCTATAATAAAGATCTTATTAAGAAGATCCTTAGCATCATAAACAACATCTTTGAGCTCATCAAGCCATTTCTTGACATTAAAGTTATTGATTTACTTCTTTTCATCATTGTTGAGCATGATGTGAATTGACAGTAGGATTATCTCCAACATCTTTAGCAACCTATGGTTGAGCCTCCTTCCTTTTGAAGAAATCAATGAAATCACAAAAAGTTATCATATCAAAGATCACCTAAAGTGATATCAAGAGAAAAGTTTACCCATCAAGGCTTTTGCAATATTGATTTCAAAGAATTTTCTTCTTTCCCTTAAGAATGGAAAGGAGAGGAAACACAAATGATAGGGGGATGAGGTAGATGAGGCAGGATTTAGACCATTAGTTGTAGTTGATCATCATAATTAGTTGGTTTTTATATTTGCATCTAATGGTTTAGATATCATCTCATTTACTTGGGCATTAATTTCTTTTCCTTGCTAACATTGCTCTAGAGGCAAATGATATTGTTGCAACCCACCTCCAGGGTGAGATGAGAGTGTGACCTAATGTTGAAGCGAATGCTTGATGCGGGGCCTTGTTATTGAACAATGTGTGTTAAGCTGCCAGTAATTGTTGCAATGTTGCCATGATGGATTAACAATCATTGAGGTGAACCATGATTGTAGGGTACTCTACTTGATTCATCCTTACCACTTGCTTGGCCTATGCAATGCTTTAATTAATTTAAAACTTCACCACCTCAAATCAATCATAGGATAGTAGAGTCATCACCAAACATTTAATGTATGGTTGGAACAACTCGATTATTGATTTAGAGAACTACCATGCTCTCTAAATTAGTAGGACTCGAGTTGTGTTACTAAGGTTCTTTGGGCTAGGTACATAGTTACAACTAGTGAAAGTCAAGACTCCTATGCAATAAGAGTTGAAACTCCTATTGCTTTTTGCTCTCCTTTATCTCTCATAGACTATATAATCCTTAAAACGATTGTCTCTCTCACTCTTTTTTTTTTCTTTCAATCACTCACTATCTTACTTAAGAATTTTCTCTCACAAACATTTCTCTCTTTTATCATTATGAATGACTCCTTATTCATATTTTTCAAAAAATATTTTCTTATAGAGAGAAAAACTAACTAGGATCATGTATTTTGTTTATATATATATATATAGTTATAATTTTATATTTACTTTAATTAATTTTTTATCTTTTATGTTTAATTAAATTTCCTTTTTAGAACTACATGTTTTAATGTTTTCTTTATTTTTTTTTACATCAAATTATCATATATAATAGGTTAATGGGGTTATTACCATTTGGATTTCAAGTAGATTTGGGTTTAGGCTTGGACCAATTGAGATATAGCACTTTGTTATTGTTTTCTTTAATGCACCTTAGCTTCCCTTTCTTATTAGTATGCCATATTAGCAACATAAATGTCTTTTCGCTAAATTGGTTAAATTTTTTAGCTAAAATTGTTATAAAAAAATTCTTAGTTTATTGAATTGTTACTTTTGAAAGGTTAGGTCAGATTTAACATATCATGCAAAATTACAAATAAAATTATATATTAACCCCTATTCATTTCACAAAAGGAAACATCAACACAATTTAACCCTAAGAACATCCAAAGAAAATCACAGCCCCACCTCATTTTTTTTTTACAAGTTCTGGGGGGGACAAGGGCATTTTTGTGTTGGATTCAAGAGCTTATGGTCTAATTTGAAGCCTTAAAGGCAAGATCTAATCTTGGACAAGGCTTTAAAAGCAAAAAAAAAAAAAGGACATGGAGTCCTATTTATTACAATTTTTTTTATTAATTTTTATTACTTTTATTTTTATTTTTTTTTGATTTTTTTGAATAATAAAAAAAGGGAAGGAATGGGTTTCATTTTTTTGAAAGTAGTTTTTTTTTTTTTAAATTATTATCTTTCTTCTTCTAGTCTTTAAAGGAAAAGAGAGAAGAATAAAAGGGCCTGGGATTTGAATCTACTTTAATGAATAGAGGAGGCATTAATCTCTATCTTTTTTGTTTTCAAAAAAAACTTAGCTTTTATTGTTTTGTTACTTTTAGTTTACTTAAAAAAACTTTTGATTTTCACTCTTTTTTTTGAGTTTTTATGCCTAGACCCAGAAAATGAAAGAAAATATTTGAAAGAATAGGCTCTTGCTAGCTTTGATAAGGATTTGAGAAAACATCTCATTGTTACTAGAGATTTTTTTGATTTCATATATATAGGCTTGAGCTATACTAAGAATGGTACTAGTAATGTGGTGCTTCGTGAGAAATTTCATGTTTGACTTTCATGGGGTTTGTGTTTAGTTTGAGTCATGTTTCCATGTTTGAGAAGGCTTTGAGTATTAGTTCCAACTCAAGTTCATGGGTTACGAGTTCGAATAAAAGGGCATGGAATAGAGTTAATTGGTTTAAATTGTCGAGGTTTGATTAAGTTAATGAATGGTGTTAATTGGTTTAAATTATCAAGGTTTGATTAAGTTAATTTTTTTTTTTTTTTTGTGAATTTTTTTGACATTTTTTACTCTTTTTATGTTTTTTTTTTAATTTTTTTTTTGATATTTTTACATGTACTAGGATGATTTGAAAAAGGAGGTAAAGGAAGGAAAGAGGAGGTGATAGCTACTAGTAGTAGCCACTTGTCCTTAATGATCACTTTAGTCACTAATCTATAGGAAAAAATGGAGATAAAGTATATATAAGAGGATGTAACTAGTAAGAAACTTTTGGTATTAAGCCAACTGATGGTAGGTCAGCAATAGAATAATTTGTTAAAAATTTAAATGGTTCTGAATCATTTTTCATAATACAAAATGTCTATGGATGAAATTGTAATTGTAAATTTCAACATTGTTAAATTGCCTTTTTTTTAAAAAAAAAATATTTTTTCAAGAGAAGCCTAAAATATATAAAAAAAAAAATATATCTCTCTTAAAATTCTTATCAACCATCTTTATGTAGTTAAAGAGTTTTGCATATAATAAGGAAATAATAAGCATGACTCTCATGTTTTTTAAAGTTGCATGTGATTGAGAAAAAGACAATCAAGCAAGTTCACTAACATGAGAAAGAATCAATCTAATGAGAACAAAAGAAAATCAAGAGGCAAGTGAAAAAAAAAAAGGCAACAAAAAAGAACACAACAATTATGAGTGTCATCTTAACAAGTAAAAAAAAAAAAAAAAAAAAAAAAGTTTCCCCTCTAGAGCAATAAATGAAAAAATGATTCCTATGATCACAATAATCAATTCATTAGAGGATGACATCACTTAATAGATTAATTTTGATGTTGCCCAACATGTTTGAGAGGATAATGCTTGGAATCATAATCTTGTATTATTAAAAGAGAATAATGCTTACTTAATTGCATTACATTGAGAAAGTTCTCAATAAATTCAATCATTCAAATTATATTCTAATATCTATCCCATTTAACCCTAACGTTAAGATTACTAAGAATGTTTGAAGAATATTATCACAACTAAAATATACTTATGTAATAAGATGCCTCATGTCCTTAATGATATATACAAGACCAGACATAGGCTATGTAATTAGCTAAATGAGTCAATACATGAGTAATCTAAGTAATATGCATTAACATTGAGTAAATAAAATTTTAAAATACCTAAAGAAAATAAATAATTATGGCATAAACTATACATTTTACCCCTTTATTTTAGAAGGATACAGATGTTAGTTAGATTACTAATGTAGAAGATCATGCTTTCACTAGTGAGTAGATCTTAATGCTTGGCAAGGGTTGTATTTTTTGGGGTTCCAAGAAATAGAGTTGCACAACGAATTTCATCATGACTACAAAGTTTGTAGTAGTACTAGCTTCAACAAATAAAGAGGTAAAATCATTAAAGAACTTGCTTTATGAGATTACTTTGTAGTCAAAGCGAGTTGCACTTAATTTTATATACTATGAAGTGTTGCTACTCTAGCAAAAAAAAACTATCGTCAAGACTATAATGGTCGATCAAGAATCATTAGATGTAAATATATAGTTATGCTAGAGATTTGATCACAAATGGAGTGATTATGATTGCCTTTGTGATATCAAGCCAAAATATGATTGATCCCTTAACAAAAAAAGACTAACAAGGGATTTGATGAACAAGACATTAAGTAGAATGAGTCTCAAGCCTATACAAATTAATCACCAAAGATGAAAACTCAATTCAATACTTAATACTATGTCAAGTCTTGTTTTCAATAAATCAAAGTACACCATTAATATAATTGTAGCACTATAATTAATTATTTTGATCCCATATTTACTAGTCATAATTTGTAAAGGAAGATGAATTTTGAACTCTAAATAGACCTAGGAAAGTTCTTTATGGTTAGGGCCATAAAGAACTTTTAATTTAAGTGAAGGAAAATGAGTTATATTTAATACATTTTAACTCATGACCATCCAAATGGAAGGGTGAATTGCTAATCTATAGGCTAATTATATTGAAAAAAAGTTCTATATATGTGACATTAAATTTTACATAAAAGATTGGTGCCTCTCTTATTATTATGAAAAAAAAGATATATTGTCTTTTTGATTTATTATAGAAAAAAAAACTATTAGACAATTTAAAGAGTAATTTTAAGAAATTAAAAACTTTATATGAGGCTTTATTTGAGTAATCTCATTTGTAATTAAATATATTTTTTATTTTATTTTATAAAAAAAATTGAATAATACTTATTACAAATTAATGAAAATAAAAATTTACATTAATGATAATAGTATTTGTAAGATGACTTAGAGTAGTTCTACTACAATTTTCAATTTTGGCCAACTCTTGGTTTTAACACCCTCATTGTCTTTTTATCCAACACGAGTTGCCAGTGGTTCAAGTAGTGGAAATTTTCATAAGACAAAACCTTGAGTAATGATTATGGGTGCATCTTATCATTCTTCTTGTATGGAATTATTTTCATGGATCATTTGCTAATGTTGCAAAAAAGAAATCATTCATTTTTACTCAACCATTTTATTTTTCGTAGAGTTAAGGAAAATAATTAAGCAGCATTTTCTCTTTTTTTTTTTTTTCCCCAATGTCATCCTTTGATAATTTTTTCAAGAAGATTAAGAGAAAAAAACCCAAGTTGTCTAAGTGCACAATTGAAAGTTTTATAAATCTTCCCAAGCCCTTGCCTTTGAATTGGAGTTGAAGTTTTGAAGACTTCCTTTTCCAAGCTTAGGAGTGTGGTTTCAAGTAGTAGGGTTCGATTCGATCATCCCTAAGAATGATTAATTGTCTTGTACTTAATTTTTTTTCCTTTGCTTTCTTTTTTCATAAAAAGAAAAAGACAATAATTTTTTTTTTATTTACACTAATTAATTCAAGGAAATTTTTTTTCGTATCTATTTTGAATGTCTTCCTATCTTAAAAGGGAGTCAAAGGTAAAAGAGAGTACAAATTAATGTAAGACATAAGAAAACAACAAAAAAAAAAATGTTCATGCTATTAAAAATATAAAAATTCTCATATTGTCTAAATTTAAAGACTTATCGTCGTATTGTCATTAACTGAAATTTTTAGGTGGATTTGATATTTTAAATTATTATTTTATATAGAATCAAATTTTAGTTTATCTTATTATTTATACACATAATTTAGTGGTTTGACTCTTACCATAATTTTTATTTGAATTAATTAAGTGATAGAGATTTATAGTACTTGAGTTTAGTCCATTTAATTTAATTTTATTATCTCATGTGTTTATTGGACATGTTAAAATATAGAAACGTTAAATGGTTTGTAATGTTTATAAAGTTTTATATCTATTAGTTTGATTTAAAAAAAAAAAAAAAAAATGTTATTTGACATTGTATTAGAATTGATTTATAATTTGATTTTTTTTTTTTTCATATTCTTCAATTTAATTAATTGAATTTCATACTAATAAGACATAACATTTACATTTTATCTATTCAATTTTGATTTATTTAGTAAACTAAGTTAAAATATAAAATTATTTATACTTTTAAAATATATAAATTTTATTTAGTTTATAATATTTATAAAGTTTTGTACTTATTATATTAAATTTTCAAGTGAAACTCAAATTTTAAAAATTATTTGACATTATACCAAAATCTAATTTATTTTCTTATTTATAGTTTTTTTTTTAGTGATTTGATTTTTTTTTTTTTTTTTTTTTTATAATTAATTAAACATAGTGTGAATAAGTTTAATAACTAAGTATAACCCCATTTAATTTGGTCTAATATATATCAAGAGAAAATATTATGAATATAAAAAATTTTTCATAATAATAAAATATAAAAAAAAAAAAAGTAGATGTTAAAAATGCTGAACAAGAGAATCGACCTTCGCTTTTCCTAAAGTACTTTTGCTTTTACCATATGGTATTGCCATAGTATGCAAGTAAAAGTAGATTCCCCACTGAGAGATCTTTTGTCTTGACTTTGCCAACTTTCCACCTCACCAAGCATTCAAAGTAGTTCTCCTTGCTTACAAAAGGGACTCAACCATTTGTCATAAAGCAAGCCTTTAGAAGTAACACTTCTCTATAAACTTCCTTTATAAGAGTCAAATGTTTTATAGAAGTCTTCCTTATAAGTTTCTTACAAGTTTTAATAAATTTAAATTCAAACTTTATTTTACATTCTATATTTTCATTTAAATAAATTTTCAAACTATAGTATCTAGGTTGGAAACCAATAACTATTCTTAAAGAGTTTGCTTTAGAACGCCCTCTGGTTTAATAGTGTCACGTACTATAAATTTTATCAAATTTTTTCACTCTTGCACTCCTATCCTAATCCTATGTTAAAAGTGGTATTAGAGCCAAAGGTTTTGTTGTTGAGGAGAGAAGGAGGGTGTACATAACTATTAGAAGGAAAGAAACCAAGTGTGAGAACCAGAAGGTTAAGCATAAGTGGAAAGGAACCAAGTAAGGGTGTTCCAAGCAATAAGTCCTAAGAAAGGTAATAAGACTGTTGGCAAGCCCTAGGATGTAGGAAGGGAAATCTCCACAGAACCTTCACTAGCTCTAACTATAAGTCTATCTCTGTTCTAGTAAGTATGTCTATTCTTTTTTCAACTTTTTACATCAAAAAAACATGACTCTGAGGGTTCTTCCTTAGGTGTCATTAATTGAGAAGAATTCCTAATTGAAAACTTTGATAAATCTATTGACACATGGAAAATTCTAAAACCAATTGAAAAACAAATCTACCAAACTAGTCAATTTAATCTTCTCCATAAAATTGACTACACCATCAAAATAGAGGAACATGACTATCATCTATCTAGCCCTGTTGAAATAGTAAGACTTTTTTTCCTCTGTCTCCATCTAACATCATCAAAAAAACACTATAGTTACCTCTATCTTGGTCTTGTCCAAGTAGGTATCAAACCTTTATCTCATGAAGGGTTAAATGCTTATATTCTAGTTGTTGTTAGAGATTGTCATCTTTTAAACTTTGATGATTCTCTCTTAGGCATCATAGAATCAAGCTTGTGTTTTGGTGCAATTTACTTTTTAATTTGTTATTTAGATTTCATAGTTTCTTTGCATGATAGGAATATACTTGATGTTCTTACTTTACAAATCAAAGTCCATAGCAACAAATTCATTGAAGGATATATTCCAATTAGCATAATGTATCAAATCCAATACAAGACTATGAAATCATCATTCAATGTAAAAGCCATTCACCAAGAAGTTGTTAAAGGAGAAATAGTTTTATGGCAAATTGACATGTGAAGAGCCAACCTTCAAACACCCAAGTACATCAAATGACATGAGATATGTTTCCTTGAAATCTAGAAACTTGAAAATGCTATCACACCAAAACCCCCTATGGCAATGAATGTCAATAGGATAACACAACACTATAACGGAAGTGTCAGTATATCTTTTGCTAGACATTCAACGAGCACTAGATCTAAACTAGTAAGGATGAAGATATTGATTCAAAAATTGCAAATTATCTGTAAAGAAGTCAGTCTATGAGACACCTTACTACTAGTCATACTAGAATAAGGAGTTTACAATCTAACCTTGTAAGTATAGATTTATGTAGACAAGTACCACCAATTGCTTACACGTCTTCTCAAATAGGATCTTTGGAATCCCTTGGAGCATCAACATCCCAAGTTTAATAGAGTTTGAGGTACACCATGAGCTTAATGTTTTGGAAAAAGATTTGGAAAAACCTTTTGAAATGCAAAAAGAAGTTTTAAGAAAAGAATTTTTATGGTGATTAGAATAAAGAAAAATATGAATGGTTTGTAAAAAATTTTCAAAAAATGAAAAATGTATGGAAGTCCAAGAAGATTATTTTGATTGGATGACTAAAGAAAACAAAACAAAGTTTTGTTTTTTTTGACTAGATTGATAAGTACTACTTTTAAAGGGTATATGAATATCCTTGGACTTCCTTCATAAAGGAAGATGAAATCCAAACTCAAATTGAATCACAACAATGGAAGTTAATGAATGGCTTAAAAGTTGAGTCTATTCATCCTTCACCATGTGAAATTCAATTTAAGCACAAAGGGACTTATGTTCTTGCATCACCATTTAAGGTACAAAGAGAACATGAAGATTTTTATTCAAAAGATATTCGAAAATTAATTGAACAAAAAAATTATACAAACAAAATTTTACAGAAAATTAGCAACCAACTTTCTAATGTGGATGCCACTATTTCAAACTTCTTTGTCCAAAAAGAAATTTCAAAATTAGAAACTAGTGCTATAGAGTTTTAAAAACTTTTTTTAAAACCTTTTCAAATTTCAAATAATGCTTTTGATGAATTTCACCAAGCTTTGATGCTCAAACTCCAGGCTTTACAAGAAACTAAAATTGATGCCTCCTTAAGTAAAGCCATACAAACCCTTCAAGGATCTGGATCTAGCAAAATGTCATCACAAATATTGATATCAAATGCAAAATCTCTTAAGATTCAACATATCAAAGCTAAACCTTTAAGGCCATCCATAAGGATGTATTACCCTAGGCCAATTGCACTAAAACCTTGTCTTTAAAGAAAAACCAACTTTTTTTTTAAGTAAAATACAATTCCAATTCAGTTTATGAATGGAACATTGATGGGTATTCAAAATATTAGGTTTTGAATCCTTCAGCAAATGACCATGGTGTTTAATGCTTATCAGACCCATAGCCACACATATGACCAAACCATTGCTGAAATTTTCATTGCAGGATAATTTGGCCAACATAAAGGCTAGTGGGATCATATTCTCACTATCACTGACCACACACACACAATTTTCCATGCCATCAAGAAAGATATTCATAGTGAACCTCTTCTTGATGAAAACGGTAGGACTATTCCTGATGTGGTGGCAAGTCTCATTTTTGCCATCACCAAACATTTTATAGTCAATCCTTCTTACCTAAGGGATAAGACTATAGAGCTATTATCCAATCTCAAATGCAAATATTTGCACAATTTTTGTTGGTACAAAGATATGATTCTAACTCATGTCATGTAGCGGGAAGTTGCAAAAACAAGTCTTCTAGAAAGGAAAAATTCTGGTTGGCTTACTCAAGCTACTTGGTGACAAGATAAGATCCAAATTGTAAACTTAGTACAATGGTTAAATACCTTACCATCAACTGACCTATAGTGAACTAATCAATTTTGTCTAGAAAGAAGGATTGTAAAATTGTGCAGATATCAAACTTCAAAGACTAGTCAAAAGGGAGCAAAAGTAGACTCGGAAGGAACTTGGATCTTTCTATGCCCAATTTGATGATAACCTCTACCAAAAGAAAAAAAAGCTAAGAGAAAATGCAAACCCATTACCAAATCCATAAACCCATATTATAAAAAATCCAAACCTAAACAGTTCAAACAAACTTCTAAGCTCAAGTTAAAAAAGTAAACCCAAAAAATTTAAACCAATACAAGCCTAAATGACTAAGTACACCTATCATAGATGTGGCAAAACTAGGTCATTTAGCCCATTACTACAAACTAAACACAAAACTCCAAACACTTGATCTCGCAGAAAATGTCCAAGCCTAACTCCAAGCCTTATTGATTGAAACTTCAAAAGATAGCACCCCAAAACTATCTTTCAAGAATGAAGCTGGACTCCAAATTGATGAACTTAGAACTTCATCTTCTAAAACAGAAACTGGATCTGAAGAAAAAGAGGTATGTGTCATAACATGCGATCAAGAACAAATTTTAGAAATACATGACTTGTTGGGTAATGACCATGCAAAGGCCTAGTTTCTGCAGAAGCTTCTTGAAAGCCCATTTTCTTCTTCTTCAAACCCAAACACCTTGCTACAATGTATCTAGGCTCCTTATAATATCAAGGATGTCCTAAAACAATTTGACCAGCCCAAAACCAAGCTTGTTACTTTAACAGACTTGAAACAAGAAATAAACCAGATCAAACATGAAATCCATGAACTCAAAACCCAAGAGTCTAAAAGACCATCAAATGCTAATGACCCTATTAGACCTAGTTAACCCACAATCTACCAAAATTTTGGACCAACCAAGACCTCCAATGCACCCTAAGCAAATGTTGAAAATTTGGAAAGCAATAAATTTTTATTTCTTTTAATAGAAATCACTGCCCAAAAATGGCTTGTTAAAAGCCAATTAAAAATTGCTAATCAATTTTCTTTGGAGACCATAGCTCTTTTAGATACTAGTGCTAATCTAAATTGTATTCAAGAAGGCCTTGTCCCAACAAAGTTCTTCAAGAAAACTACAGAAGGATTAAAGTCATCAAGCAACCTCTGACTGCATGTTAACTACAAACTCCCTGAGATATAGGTTTGCTAACAAGGAATTTCAATTCAAATTTCCTTTGTCCTTATCAAAAACCTTAAACAGAAGGTAATTCTTAGAAAACCTTTCTTAAATTTAATTAACCCTTTTCAAGTAACTAACCATGGAATCCATACTACTATTCTTGGTCAACCTATTACCTTCCATTTCATTCAAGAACCTCAAACTAGAAATTTAAATATTCTCAAAAAATTGTCTTTTTCAAAAATCAGTAAAAATTAATCTTTTATTTCAAACAAAACAATCTCATCTTCAATTTTTAAAAATCTGAAGTATCTTTCAAACAACTTGAACAACAACTTTCTTCTTCTATTGTTCAACAAAAAAAAAATCAAATTTTAAAAACCCAAATTGAATCATCAATCTATTATGATGTTTATAATGCCTTTTGGTTTCATCAACAATATACGGTTACTTTAACTTATGTTAAAAATTTTTTTTGATTAAAGGAACATTCCAACTAAAGCTAGACCTATTTAGATGAACTCCGAGTTGGTCAAGCATTGTAAACAAGAAATTGATGACCTTTTACAAAAAGGGATCATTCGTCTAGTCCAATCACAATGGAGTTTTACCGCTTTCTACATCAACAAAAATGTAGGGCTAGAACGTGGCATTCCATGATTAGTAATCAATTATAAACCTCTAAACAATGTGTTGGAATGGATCTGATATCCAATTCCAAATTAAAAGGACTTGTTACAAGGCTATTAAGAGCCTAAATCTTTTCAAAATTTGACATAAAGTCGAGATTCTAACAAATCCAAATTCATGAAAATGACCTTTATAAAACAACTTTTACTGCTCCATTTGGACAGTATGAATGGAATGTAATGCCATTCAGCCTAAAAAATGTTCCCTTTGAATTCCAAAGGATTATGAATGAAATTTACATGCCTTACATGCATTTCATCATTGTTTATATTGATGATGTTCTAGTTTTCTCTAAAAAATCTAGATCAGTATTTTAGGCATATCTAAAGTTTCATTCATGCCACCAAAAAAGTCAGCCTAGTCGTTTCCAATTCAAAGCTTGATCTCTTCCAAACTAAGGTAAGGTTCTTAGGACATTTCATCCAACAAGGTATGATTACTCCTTACTATAAAGCCTTAACCTTTGCTAATAACTTCCATGATGAAATCTTAGATAAAACTTAAATCCAACATTTTCTAGGATGTTTGAATTATATATTTGATTTTCTATCTCAAACTTAACCTTGTCTATAAGCCTCTTCATGACAGGTTATCCAAACAAAAGTCTTCCTAACCTTGGACTGAGGAACGTACAACCATAGTAAGGGAAATCAAAAGACAAGTTAAAGAGTTACCTTGCCTATACATAGCTAACCCTAACCTACCTAAGATTGTTGAAATAGATGCATTTGAGTTAGGTTATGGAGGAGTGTTGAAATAGTTCAAAAGGTTAATAGGAGCAACTTGTTTGTTTTACCTTAAAACATTAGAATGATTGTCAACAATGGTATTCTACTATTAAAAAAAAAATTTTAACAATTGTTTTATGCATTTCCAAATTTCAAAATGATTTGTTAAATTAAAAAACTTTTATTACAAATTGATTGTTAAGCTAGAAAATTTGTTTTACAAAAAGATGTTCAAAATCTTGCATCAAAATAGATTTTTGCACGATGGCAAGCAATTTTAAGTATTTTTGATTTTGAAATTAAGCATATTAAACGTTCTTCTAATTCTTTGCCTAATTTTCTTACATAGGAATTTTTGTAGGGAATTCAGACACCTCAAAACCCCACTAAAAATGCCTAGAAAATCCAAAAAGAAGAACCAAACCCAAGAAAACCAACAAATAAACAAACCAAAAAAATGGGGTTGACATGTTCAGTCACTCTAGCTTGAGCCCATCGAGCTCCCAGAATATTGAAAACCCATGCAAACAAGCTATAAACACTAATGATTCCTATGAGTCTTTAGTTCCAAACTTACCCAAATTTGAGGACCTAAGTCCTAAAGCTGAAAAGCTCGTAAAAGCCTAGTTTAATAAAATCCATGAAGGTAGATCTACTGCAAAATCTAAAAGATGGCCCACTCCATCATCTTCTTCCTTAAAAAAAAATGCAACGATCAAAGTATTGTCAAAAGGAAAATAGGTGGTTTCACCACCATGACCAAAATAGAAGAAGTCATCTTCTTCCAAACAAATGATGGTTGTTGTACCTTTTTAACCTCAAACAACAACAGGTGGTCATGGTTTCATCGTCCCTTATAAAAATTCATTTTCAAAAATTACAAGTGGTTATTTCTATCACCCCTCAAAAACTTTCAAAAAATTTTCAAGCATACTTTAGAAAACCTAGTCTTCAAAATATTGAACTAATTAAACATGGTTTTTACCATGAAGATCCCAAAATCTTAGCCCAACGTCTCTTCAAGACTTGAGTATACAAACCTTGGGACTCCAAGAAAAACTACCAATTCTATGAAGCCATACTGATTGATACTCAATCAATAAAAATTAGACACCATACCCAAAATGATGAATGTGCTTACTCAACCGTTCAAATTCTCAAAATCATTAAGCCAAATAAATGGCCCAGCCATCTTCCAAATATCCTTCAAAAATCTTGTTTACCAAGCCTTTTCCTTTGCCCAGTATTTTTCTTCTTAGGATTATAAACAGACATGGTATAATACATTTTATTTTCAAAATTCACAATTTCAACAACATCCTGGTTATTCTTTTGGGAAAGTCAAAATTGTATTAAGTTTCCCTTATGGTTCATCCAATGGTGGTCATGATTTAGCCCAGTCAAACAAATCTTCCCTAAACTTATCCAAGAAGGAATTAACATTTTTTAAGCTCGTTAGGCATTTGATATTGCAATGAAGGGCATACTTAGAAGAGTCGAGAAAGTAAGAAGGGAGATTAAGGAGGGAAAAGATCCTAGTTTTGGCTTTGCAAAAGAAAATAGTTGGAAGCTCAAACATTTTTAGTGATTGGGAAAGAAGATGAATGGGGTCATTTCTTTGGAAAAAAAAAAGAGAGAGCGAAAGATAACTCAAGCACAAGCATAGGCACAAACAAACTGATTCTTTGTAGTTGTAAACATGTTTAGAGCGTTTGACCCAAAAATCATTTTATTTCACTAGAACCAACTAGCACTAAGAGATAGTTCAATCTAGGCTTAGGTGATTTTCCAATACTTTAGTGAGCATACATAAGTAAGTTTGTTGTTGCTTCATGCAACTTACCATTGGGGATTTTTTTTTTTAAAATTTTTTTCATTTATTTACTTATCTATATGTCACTAAAAAACGTTACATGTTTATAGTTAATGTTTTTGTGGTCATTATGCAACATGTATGCTTCATTTGGTAATGCATTTTAAATTGTATTGTAATGAGTTAAAGTATTTTTTAAATTAAAGTACAATTAAAATATTATTTGATTATATCGTTCAAAATCCTAGTTTTGGAAAATTGACAATGAAATGTTTTAAAAATCACACTCATCTCGATTTGTAAAGTCATTACGATTCTTACATTTTGTAAGAATTATGATCATAAATTTTTTTCATTTAAGGTTTTTAATGTAAAATTAATATATATTTTTTTTTATTTGATAGTTATAATATTTATTCTTTTTTTTTTTTTTTTTAAAATAATTATTATTTTTTTTAAAAATTATTTTAATTATTATCATTTTTTTAAAAATTTTTTTTTATTAATTTTTAAACTAATATAATATGTTTAATATTAAATGTACAGTTTTAAATATTAAAATACTAGTTATATTTTAAAAAAAAAAAATAAATTTTACATCATATTTTTATGGTCAATTTATAAACTAATAGTTAATTTAATAACATTTTTACCGAATATTTATAATTTTACTAAATTTTTTTATAGTATTTTTATTAGTATTTTTATTAGTATTATCAAGTAATATGTAATTTTTAATAATAATACTTTTACTCTCAACACTTTTGTTCATAAACACTTTATTTCAAGTATTACTAAATAGAGCTATATGTTGCAATTTTACTATTTAATACATATTAGCCAGTTAATTCACATAAGTGAATAATATTTAAAATTTTTTAATTTTTAGAATGAAAAAAAATAAAAAACAAAAAAGGCAAAAAAAAAAGTGGATTTACTTAGCTAGCAATTTTTTTTATCCTTTAGATGCATCTAAATTTTCTAGTTACAATCTAATAGAAGAACATGTCATCTTCTTTATTTTTGTTTTGAACATTTCACTATACACTGCTAACCTTGTACTACCTTTCCATGGATGAAATTGACTTTTAGGTGGTCATTGATTGACCCAAAACATGTAGCCCTATCAAATAGAATGTGTATAATTCAAATCTTTAGGAGAAGAGGAGATTTTCCTCTTATTTTCAATTTTTTCTCCTCTAATCATTATTTGTAATTCAATAGTCATAAACTTTATCATGCATAATTTAATAGTTATGAGCTCAACCAATTAAGAGATAGCTAAATCATATTTTTCAAAAATGCCAAGATATATTAGCATATTATGTTTTTATTGTCGTATGTAATTGGTCTTGGATGTTTCAACTTTATAACAATTTGAAATTGCTTTTATTGATGTATACCTTAGTAATGAATAGGTTTGTTTACTTATATGAATATATTTAATAATATTTCATGCATGCAATTATTAGTAAAATACAATGTTTATTTTTAAAATGTTTATACAAATGATAAGGTTCTAAATAGACTCTAAAAAACAATGTTTGAAAAATAAATATACTTTATAAAAATAATTGTGATGAAATTATAAAAAAAATTAGATACTTATTATATCAAAGTATAATTCCCAATATTATTGTATTTGATTACATATAGATAGTTGAGTAATTAATAAATGATTTTTCATCCTAAAGTAATTGTTAGAGAATGTTTTATTGTTCTTAATAGATATTGATTTGAGAAATCCTTACATAAGATTGAATAATGATTATAAATGGTTGTGATATCCTTAATATAATTTATTGTTATATTATTATTTGAGAACAAATATGATTAAATAATATAGAGCAAGTACTAATTTTCATACTTAATATCTAATTAGGGTATTAGTATGACAACATAATTGAATTACAATAAGAGAGCATGTACTAAAAAGATTAGTGAAACCACTTTTATAGTCCTGATATTAAGGTAATCATAACATCTATCTAGACATTAATCTTGATTTATTGATATAAATTAATTAATTAGAAGATTAGTGATAAATTAAAAGGGTTTAATTTATCTAATTTTTTTTGGAATTATAATTTATATTCATTGTCTACATGTTAAGATATTAATGGATTACACACATAAAGACAAATGATGAGAAACATAAAAAGAGATTAAGTTATAATTGATTAAAAGTTTAAGAAATTTTTGTGGTCAAAATATAGTATTTAAAATTATAAGAACTAAATTATAATTTATTAGAAGTTAATACTAGGCCTTACATAGCCAAAGTTTTCTATATAAATAGAACCTTATATGGCCAACCAAATTGATTCTTATGAGCAAGCACTCACTTTTGGTTAGCCCTTTTATCTTTCTATTCCTTTAAAAGAGTTTATGTTTTTTAAGAATTATCTCTATAGTTTCTTGTGTGCATAATATTAGAGGCTAAACTTTTGGATAGTAATGGTTTGCAACAACTTATCAATTTGACTTGAAAGAGAAAAGAAGACTTGATTCATGGGTAACCATCTCATCTTTTAGTATAGTTTTTGTAATTAAGTTAAACAACCAATTGATGTATTTGAGGGATTCAAAATTTTAAAATATCCTTATCACTATGTATTTATTTAATAAAGCTTCATTTAATTCCCAATAGTAGTATTAGAGTCTGATTTGCTTGTTAAATGTAATTTAATTTTATGTTTAATTGCTATTGATTAACAATTTAATTGCTTTATATGTTTTTATTTAGTGTTATTACAAGTTTACAATTAATTCCTTTATTTTGTTTTTGGTTAAACACATAAAAAAGGAAAAAAAAAATGGTCGAGATTATGTCTCGCCATGCAAAAGTGAAAAGTTCTTTTTTTCTGTGTGCCATGGTTTTGAGAAATCCATAGAAGTAAACAAAAAGAAAACAAATGGGGCTGAAATTTATTTTGGCCTTATTGGGGATTGTTGGGCAAAGTGTTGATGGCTTCAATGATATCCATACTGGGTTGCAAGGCCAAGTCTTCTTCGTGGCATGCATGCGTTGGTAATTATACCCACAGTGGTGGCAAGGCATGGCTTTACTGCTGTGTGGTGGCTATTGCTTTTGATAGTAGCTTGTGTGTCTACAAGTTGGTGGTTACCCAAGTGATGGTTGATGCATGTTGTAAACATGCTTCCGTTGCATCAAGAAACATTTTTGTGTGTAAGAGAGATTTTAAATTAGCACAACAATAAGTTCAGTTTGATTAGATTTTTAAGATTCAAAATTATTCAAAAGTGGAACACCTAAATTCAATTAAGTTATTGAATTAAAAGAAATTTAATTCAAATATAATATAAAAAAAAATTAGTTTATAGATTATATATAGTATTTGACTAAAATTAAAATGTCCTAATTCGATTAGGATTGAGGACTTATATTTGATTAGATTACTTGTTGAATTAGAAAACTATTTTTTAATTTCATTAGGACCTTTTGTGCATATAATGTGAATATGGTAACATTATAGAGGATTATAAGCTTATAGATCTATGTCATTGTTTTTATTATTATGAATGAATATTATTTTTGGAGTATAAAGATTGCTTTCTATCCCTTTCTCTTATTTTCTATTTATAAATTTTCTTTTTATCTCAACTCTCCTTGAATGTAACATAAAGATTCTCTTATAATTATGTAAAAGTTATATAATTAAAGAATTGAGATGGGATATCTATTTGTAACTATGGAGATCCAAATAAAGGTGTCAAGAGAGACAACTCAAGAGGATAT
>JBAPLJ010002350.1:0-10787 GCA_037832345.1 Rhizophora mangle | reverse complement strand
CCAACTTGTTCATATAAAAAAGTTCACAATAAAAATTGTTGAACAAACCTAAGGTAGAGACTACAAGATCAGGTCAACACTTTAACTCTGAAGTTATGGTAAAATACAATCAGCCCAATTTCTCAATGTAGCTAATCTTCATAATAATGAGCCTTTGAAGTTTAAGAGACATACTAGCTAACATCACATATGTAGTATGATCATCATCATCCTTATGCTAAATATATGCCTCCACTTCTTCCTTATCACCAAGAGTAGGAAGATCCTCATCAAGGACATAGAACTTCTTTCCTTAAGAAAAATTCTCAAGATTTTATACTAGTGTAAAACATTTGGTCTGATGAGGTTGTTCACATCAACCATGCTTTGTATAAATGGACAAATTATTACTCATTTTAATCTAGCAACCTATATTTATAAAGAGAGTGAGTATTAATTTCATGCATACATACCAAAATTATATTAGGTCTTTAATTCTTATTTTACTTACTCCCATTTTTTTATTCAAATATCAATAAATCTCTATGTTCATATGAAAAAATCTTACTGTAAAATTTTTCTAGTGGGTCAAGATCCCATTTAAATTATTTCACCTTGAGATAATCTAATAATCAAAAAAAAAAAAAAAAATTAGGTCTTATGACACTTTTATCTTTTTTTTTTTTTTTTTTTTTCTTCCATTTTGGAAAGAAGGGATGATACGTGGAAAGTCTAAGTTAGCTCTTAGCTATATCTTGGCCAACATCCTACTCTCAAGGGAGTGGAGCAAACTACTCATTGTTGTGTTGCTCCATCTCAAAGAAGAGCATTTGGTGAAGAGCATTATTTTGAAGGAGGGGGAAAGCAGGGTTGACAAGCCAGTTCAAGGAGGTAACTAGTCTAGATTGCTTGATGGACATTTTACATGTCATAAAAAATTTTACTCGAGGTCCTTTGCTAATAGAGGTTGCTTACTCTCACTAGTAGTGAAGGAAAATGGTGGGGGCATTTTCCTAGTGATAGTGGGTGGGTCTTATGAGATCTATGTCATCCGTCAGAAACATTGCCGGCTACATACAAGTATAGCCAAATTGAGATGAGACTGGATGGAGAAGCCAAGACTGCAGCGTAACTATGATAGAAAATAGGAGAAAACCCACCCTTTTAGCTAACATAGAAAGATACATATAAAAGAGAGGATTCATTCAAACTATCTAGGTACCAAGAGTCAATGAAGATAAGGGATTGGGGCCTAGTAGACAAGTCCTTAAACTAGAAAGATCTGACTTACAAATAAAGATGTGCTAATGGCAGTGATATGCCAAACCCTTCTATCCAACTCCTATTGATATGTCAAGATGGACATACTAAGATTAGATGGGATCCATAGGACTTGCATTATAGATTCTATATATAATAGAAATATCCTCTTGAGTTGTCTCTCTTGACACCTTTATTTGGATCTCCATAGTTACAAATAGATATCCCATCTCAATTCTTTAATTATATAACTTTTACATAATTATAAGAGAATCTTTATGTTACATTCAAGGAGAGTTGAGATAAAAAAGAAAATTTATAAATAGAAAATAAAGAGAAAGGGATAGAAAGCAATCTTTATACTCCAAAAAATAATATTCATTCATAATAATAAAAAACAATGACATAGATCTATAAGCTTATAATCCTCTATAATGTTACCATATTCACATTATATGCACAAAAGTAAAATACAATTTTAATTCTAATTATTGATATTAAGTTACCTATCCAAATAAGAGTCCTAATGAAATTAAAAAATAGTTTTTCTAATTCAACAAGTAATCTAATCAAATATAAGTCCTCAATCCTAATCGAATTAGGACATTTTAATTTTAGTCAAATACTATATATAATCTATAAACTAATTTTTTTTATTATATTTGAATTAAATTTCTTTTAATTCAATAACTTAATTGAATTAGGTGTTCCACTTTTGAATAATTTTGAATCTTAAAAATCTAATCAAACTGAACTTATTGTTGTGCTAATTTAAAATCTCTCTTACACACAAAAATGTTTCTTGATGCAACGGAAGCATGTTTACAACATGCATCAACCATCACTTGGGTAACCACCAACTTGTAGACACACAAGCTACTATATCAAAAGCAATAGCCACCACACAGCAGTAAAGCCATGCCTTGCCACCACTGTGGGTATAATTACCAACGCATGCATGCCACGAAAGACTTGGCCTTGCAACCCAGTATGGATATCATTGAAGCCATCAACACTTTGCCCAACAATCCCCAATAAGGCCAAAATAAATTTCAGCCCCATTTGTTTTCTTTTTGTTTACTTCTATGGATTTCTCAAAACCATGGCACACAGAAAAAAGAACTTTTCACTTTTGCATGGCGAGACATAATCTCGACCATTTTTTTCCTTTTTTTTTGTGTTTAACCAAAAAAAAAATAAAGGAATTAATTGTAAACTTGTAATAACACTAAATAAACATATAAAGCAATTAAATTGTTAATCAATAGCAATTAAAAACATAAAATTAAATTACATTTAACAAGCAAATCAGACTCTAATACTACTATTGGGAATTAAATGAAGCTTTATTAAATAAATACATAGTGATAAGGATATTTTAAAATTTTGAATCCCTCAAATACATCAATTGGTTGTTTAACTTAATTACAAACTATACTAAAAGATGAGATGGTTACCCATGAATCAAGTCTTCTTTTCTCTTTCAAGTCAAATTGATAAGTTGTTGCAAACCATTACTATCCAAAAGTTTAGCCTCTAATATTATGCACACAAGAAACTATAGAGATAATTCTTAAAAACATAAACTCTTTTAAAGGAATAGAAAGATAAAAGGGCTAACCAAAAGTGAGTGCTTGCTCATAAGAATCAATTTGGTTGGCCATATAAGGTTCTATTTATAGAAAACTTTGGCTATGTAAGGCCTAGTATTAACTTCTAATAAATTATAATTTAGTTCTTATAATTTTAAATACTATATTTTTTTTGACCACAAAAATTTCTTAAACTTTTAATCAATTATAACTTAATCTCTTTTTATGTTTCTCATCATTTGTCTTTATGTGTGTAATCCATTAATATCTTAACATGTAGACAATGAATATAAATTATAATTCCAAAAAATTAGATAAATTAAACCCTTTTAATTTATCACTAATCTTCTAATTAATTAATTTATATCAATAAATCAAGATTAATGTCTAGATAGATGTTATGATTACCTTAATATCAGGACTATAAAAGTGGTTTCACTAATCTTTTTAGTACATGCTCTCTTATTGTAATTCAATTATGTTGTCATACTAATACCCTAATTAGATATTAAGTATGAAATTAGTACTTGCTCTATATTATTTAATCATATTTGTTCTCAAATAATAATATAACAAATAAATTATATTAAGGATATCACAACCATTTATAATCATTATTCAATCTTATGTAAGGATTTCTCAAATCAATATCTATTAAGAACAATAAAACATTCTCTAACAATTACTTTTAGGATGAAAAATCATTTATTAATTACTCAACTATCTATATGTAATCAATACAATAATATTGGGAATTATACTTTGATATAATAAGTATCTAATTTTTATAATTTCATCACAATTATTTTTATAAAGTATATTTATTTTTCAAACATTGTTTTTAGAGAGTCTATTTAGAACCTTATCATTTGTATAAACATTTTAAAAATAAACATTGTATTTTTACTAATAATTGCATGCATGAAATATTAAATATATTCATATAAGTAAACAAACCTATTCATTACTAAGGTATACATCAATAAAAGCAATTTCAAATTGTTATAAAAGTTGAAACATCCAAGACCAATTACATACGACAATAAAAACATAATATGCTAATATATCTTGGCATTTTTGAAAAATATGATTTAGCTATCTCTTAATTGGTTGAGCTCATAACTATTAAATTATGCATGATAAAGTTTATGACTATTGAATTACAAATAATGATTAGAGGAGAAAAAAAATTGAAAATAAGAGGAAAATCTCCTCTTCTCCTAAAGATTTGAATTATACACATTCTATTTGATAGGGCTACATGTTTTGGGTCAATCAATGACCACCTAAAAGTCAATTTCATCCATGGAAAGGTAGTACAAGGTTAGCAGTGTATAGTGAAATGTTCAAAACAAAAATAAAGAAGAAGATGACATGTTCTTCTATTAGATTGTAACTAGAAAATTTAGATGCATCTAAAGGATAAAAAAAAAAATGCTAGCTAAGTAAATCCACTCTTTTTTTTTGCCTTTTTGTTTTCTTATCTTTTTCATTCTAAAAATTAAAAATTTTAAATATTATTCACTTATGTGAATTAACTGGCTAATATGTATTAAATAGTAAAATTGCAACATATAGCTCTATTTAGTAATACTTGAAATAAAGTGTTATGAACAAAAGTGTTGAGAGTAAAAGTATTATTATTATTAAAAATTACATATTACTTGATAATACTAATAAAAAACTATAAAAATAAAAAAATTTAGTAAAATTATAAATATTCGGTAAAAATGTTATTAAATTAACTATTAGTTTATAAATTGACCATAAAAAATATGATGTAAAATTTATTTTATTTTTTAAAATATAACTAGTATTTTAATATTTAAAAAAACTGTACATTTAATATTAAACATATTATATTAGTTTAAATTAATAATAAAAAAAATATTTTTTAAAATGATAATAATTAAAATAATTTTTTTAAAAAATAAATAATTATTTTAAAATAAAATAAAAAAATAAATATTATAACTATCAAATATTAAAAAATATATTTAATTTTACATTAAAAACCTTAAATGAAAAATTTATGATCATAATTCTTACAAAATGTAAGAATCGTAATGACTTTACAAATCGAGATGAGTGTGATTTTTTTAAAACATTTCATTGTCAATTTTCCAAAACTAGGATTTTGAACGATATAATCAAATAATATTTTAATTGTACTTTAATTTAAAAAAAAAACTTTAAACTCATTACAATACAATTTAAAATGCATTACCAAATGAAGCATACATGTTGCATAATGACCACAAAAACATTAACTATAAACATGTAACGTTTTTTAGTGACATATATATAAGTAAATAAATGAAAAAAATTTTTAAAAAAAAAATCCCCAATGGTAAGTTGCATGAAGCAACAACAAACTTATGTATGCTCACTAAAGTATTGGAAAATCACCTAAGCCTAGATTGAACTATCTCTTAGTGCTAGTTGGTTCTAGTGAAATAAAATGATTTTTGGGTCAAACGCTCTAAACATGTTTACAACTACAAAGAATCAGTTTGTTTGTGCCTATGCTTGTGCTTGAGTTATCTTTCGCTCTCTTTTTTTTTTCCAAAGAAATGACCCCATTCATCTTCTTTCCCAATCACTAAAAATGTTTGAGCTTCCAACTATTTTCTTTTGCAAAGCCAAAACTAGGATCTTTTCCCTCCTTAATCTCCCTTCTTACTTTCTCGACTCTTCTAAGTATGCCCTTCATTGCAATATCAAATGCCTAACGAGCTTAAAAAATGTTAATTCCTTCTTGGATAAGTTTAGGGAAGATTTGTTTGACTGGGCTAAATCATGACCACCATTGGATGAACCATAAGGGAAACTTAATACAATTTTGACTTTCCCAAAAGAAAAACCAGGAATGTTGAAATTGTGAATTTTGAAAATAAAATGTATTATACCATGTCTGTTTATAATCCTAAGAAGAAAAATACTGGGCAAAGGAAAAGGCTTGGTAAACAAGATTTTTGAAGGATATTTGGAAGATGGCTGGGCCATTTATTTGGCTTAATGATTTTGAGAATTTGAACGGTTTGAGTAAGCACATTCATCATTTTGGGTATGGTGTCTAATTTTTATTGATTGAGTATCAATCAGTATGGCTTCATAGAATTGGTAGTTTTTCTTGGAGTCCCAAGGTTTGTATACTCAAGTCTTGAAGAGACGTTGGGCTAAGATTTTGGGATCTTCATGGGTAAAAAACCATGTTTAATTAGTTCAATATTTTGAAGACTAGGTTTTCTAAAGTATGCTTGAAAATTTTTTGAAAGTTTTTGAGGGGTGATAGAAATAACCACTTGTAATTTTTGAAAATGAATTTTTATAAGGGACGATGAAACCATGACCACCTGTTGTTGTTTGGAGGTTAAAAGGTACAACCATCATTTGTTTGGAAGAAGATGACTTCTTCTATTTTGGTCATGGTGGTGAAACCACCTATTTTCCTTTTGACAATACTTTGATCGTTGCATTTTTTAAGGAAGAAGATGATGGAGTGGGCCATCTTTTAGATTTTGCAGTAGATCTACCTTCATGGATTTTATTAAACTAGGCTTTTACGAGCTTTTCAGCTTTAGGACTTAGGTCCTCAAATTTGGGTAAGTTTGGAACTAAAGACTCATAGGAATCATTAGTGTTTATAGCTTGTTTGCATGGGTTTTCAATATTCTGGGAGCTCGATGGGCTCAAGCTTAGAGTGACTGAACATGTCAACCCATGTTTTTTTTTTTTATTTGTTTATTTGTTGGTTTTCTTGGGTTTGGTTCTTCTTTTTGGATTTTCTAGGCATTTTTAGTGGGGTTTTGAGGTGTCTGAATTCCCTACAAAAATTCCTATGTAAGAAAATTAGGCAAAGAATTAGAAGAACGTTTAATATGCTTAATTTCAAAATCAAAAATACTTAAAATTGCTTGCCATCGTGCAAAAATCTATTTTGATGCAAGATTTTGAACATCTTTTTGTAAAACAAATTTTCTAGCTTAACAATCAATTTGTAATAAAAGTTTTTAATTTAACAAATCATTTTGAAATTTGGAAATGCATAAAACAATTGTTAAAATTTCCTTTTTAATAGTAGAATACCATTGTTGACAATCATTCTAATGTTTTAAGGTAAAACAAACAAGTTGCTCCTATTAACCTTTGAACTATTTCAACACTCCTCCATAACCTAACTCAAATGCATCTATTTTCAACAATCTTAGGTAGGTTAGGGTTAGCTATGTATAGGCAAGGTAACTCTTTAACTTGTCTTTTGATTTCCCTTACTATGGTTGTACGTTCCTCAGTCCAAGGTTAGGAAGACTTTTGTTTGGATAACCTGTCATGAAGAGGCTTATAGACAAGGTTAAGTTTGAGATAGAAATCAAATATATAATTCAAACATCCTAGGAAATGTTGGATTTAAGTTTTATCTAAGATTTCATCATCATGGAAGTTATTAGCAAAGGTTAAGGCTTTATAGTAAGGAGTAATCATACCTTGTTGGATGAAATGTCCTAAGAACCTTACCTTAGTTTGGAAGAGATCAAGCTTTGAATTGGAAACGACTAGGCTGACTTTTTTTGGTGGCATGAATGAAACTTTAGATATGCCTAAAATACTGATCTAGATTTTTAGAGAAAACTAGAACATCATCAATATAAACAATGATGAAAAATGCATGTAAGGCATGTAAATTTCATTCATAATCTTTGGAATTCAAAGGGAACATTTTTTAGGCTGAATGGCATTACATTCCATTCATACTGTCCAAATGGAGCAGTAAAAGTTGTTTTATAAAAAGGTCATTTTCATGAATTTGGATTTGTTAGAATCTCGACTTTATGTCAAATTTTGAAAAGATTTAGGCTCTTAATAGCCTTTGTAACAAGTCCTTTTAATTTGGAATTGGATATCAGATCCATTCCAACACATTGTTTAGAGGTTTATAATTGATTACTAATCATGGAATGCCACGTTCTAGCCCTACATTTTTGTTGATGTAGAAAGCGGTAAAACTCCATTGTGATTGGACTAGACGAATGATCCCTTTTTGTAAAAGGTCATCAATTTCTTGTTTACAATGCTTGACCAACTCGGAGTTCATCTAAATAGGTCTAGCTTTAGTTGGAATGTTCCTTTAATCAAAATTTTTAACATAAGTTAAAGTAACCGTATATTGTTGATGAAACCAAAAAGGCATTATAAAAATCATAATAGATTGATGATTCAATTTGGGTTTTTAAAATTTGAATTTTTTGTTGAACAATAGAAGAAGAAAGTTGTTGTTCAAGTTGTTTGAAAGATACTTCAGATTTTAAAAATTGAAGATGAGATTGTTTTGTTTGAAATAAAAGATTAATTTTTTTTACTGATTTTTGAAAAGACAAATTTTTGAGAATATTTAAATTTCTAGTTTGAGGTTCTTGAATGAAATGGAAGGTAATAGGTTGACCAAGAATAGTAGTATGGATTCCATGGTTAGTTACTTGAAAAGGGTTAATTAAATTTAAGAAAGGTTTTCTAAGAATTACCTTCTGTTTAAGGTTTTTGATAAGGACAAAGGAAATTTGAATTGAAATTCCTTGTTAGCAAACCTATATCTCAGGGAGTTTGTAGTTAACATGCAGTCAGAGGTTGCTTGATGACTTTAATCCTTCTGTAGTTTTTTTGAAGAACTTTGTTGGGACAAGGCCTTCTTGAATACAATTTAGATTAGCACTAGTATCTAAAAGAGCTATGGTCTCCAAAGAAAATTGATTAGCAATTTTTAATTGGCTTTTAACAAGCCATTTTTGGGCAGTGATTTCTATTAAAAAAGAAATAAAAATTTATTGCTTTCCAAATTTTCAACATTTGCTTAGGGTGCATTGGAGGTCTTGGGTTGGTCCAAAATTTTGGTAGATTGTGGGTTAACTAGGTCTAATAGGGTCATTAGCATTTGATGGTCTTTTAGACTCTTGGGTTTTGAGTTCATGGATTTCATGTTTGATCTGGTTTATTTCTTGTTTCAAGTCTGTTAAAGTAACAAGCTTGGTTTTGGGCTGGTCAAATTGTTTTAGGACATCCTTGATATTATAAGGAGCCTAGATACATTGTAGCAAGGTGTTTGGGTTTGAAGAAGAAAATGGGCTTTTCAAGAAGCTTCTGCAGAAACTAGGCCTTTGCATGGTCATTACCCAACAAGTCATGTATTTCTAAAATTTGTTCTTGATCGCATGTTATGACACATACCTCTTTTTCTTCAGATCCAGTTTCTGTTTTAGAAGATGAAGTTCTAAGTTCATCAATTTGGAGTCCAGCTTCATTCTTGAAAGATAGTTTTTTGGGGGGTGCTATCTTTTGAAGTTTCAATCAATAAGGCTTGGAGTTAGGCTTGGACATTTTCTGCGAGATCAAGTGTTTGGAGTTTTGTGTTTAGTTTGTAGTAATGGGCTAAATGACCTAGTTTGCCACATCTATGATAGGTGTACTTAGTCATTTAGGCTTGTATTGGTTTAAAATTTTTTGGGTTTACTTTTTAACTTGAGCTTAGAAGTTTGTTTGAACTGTTTAGGTTTGGATTTTTTATAATATGGGGGTTTATGGATTTGGTAATGGGTTTGCATTTTCTCTTAGCTTTTTTCTTTTGGTAGAGGTTATCATCAAATTGGGCATAGAAAGATCCAAGTTCCTTCCGAGTCTACTTTTGCTCCCTTTTGACTAGTCTTTGAAGTTTGATATCTGCACAATTTTACAATCCTTCTTTCTAGACAAAATTGATTAGTTCACTATAGGTCAGTTGATGGTAAGGTATTTAACCATTGTACTAAGTTTACAATTTGGATCTTATCTTGTCACCAAGTAGCTTGAGTAAGCCAACCAGAATTTTTCCTTTCTAGAAGACTTGGTTTGCAACTTCCCGCTACATGACATGAGTTAGAATCATATATCTTTGTACCAACAAAAATTGTGCAAATATTTGCATTTGAGATTGGATAATAGCTCTATAGTCTTATCCCTTAGGTAAGAAGGATTGACTATAAAATGTTTGGTGATGGCAAAAATGAGACTTGCCACCACATCAGGAATAGTCCTACCGTTTTTCATCAAGAAGAGGTTCACTATGAATATCTTTCTTGATGGCATGGAAAATTGTGGTGTGGTCAGTGATAGTGAGAATATGATCCCACTAGCCTTTATGTTGGCCAAATTATCCTGCAATGAAAATTTTCAGCAATGGTTTGGTCATATGTGTGGCTATGGGTCTGATAAGCATTAAACACCATGGTCATTTGCTGAAGGATTCAAAACCTAATATTTTGAATACCCATCAATGTTCCATTCATAAACTGAATTGGAATTGTATTTTACTTAAAAAAAAAGTTGGTTTTTCTTTAAAGACAAGGTTTAGTGCAATTGGCCTAGGGTAATACATCCTTATGGATGGCCTTAAAGGTTTAGCTTTTGATATGTTGAATCTTAAGAGATTTTGCATTTGATATCAATATTTGTGATGACATTTTGCTAGATCCAGATCCTTGAAGGGTTTGTATGGCTTTACTTAAGGAGGCATCAATTTTAGTTTCTTGTAAAGCCTGGAGTTTGAGCATCAAAGCTTGGTGAAATTCATCAAAAGCATTATTTGAAATTTGAAAAGGTTTAAAAACAAGTTTTTTAAAACTCTATAGCACTAGTTTCTAATTTTGAAATTTCTTTTTGGACAAAGAAGTTTGAAATAGTGGCATCCACATTAGAAAGTTGGTTGCTAATTTTCTGTAAAATTTTGTTTGTATAATTTTTTTGTTCAATTAATTTTCGAATATCTTTTGAATAAAAATCTTCATGTTCTCTTTGTACCTTAAATGGTGATGCAAGAACATAAGTCCCTTTGTGCTTAAATTGAATTTCACATGGTGAAGGATGAATAGACTCAACTTTTAAGCCATTCATTAACTTCCATTGTTGTGATTCAATTTGAGTTTGGAT
>JBAPLJ010002349.1:0-108073 GCA_037832345.1 Rhizophora mangle | reverse complement strand
AGGATTAGTACTCAAAGTCAAAGTTATTTCCCTTTTTTCTCAAATTTATGGATTACTATTTTCACTTTCCTTCTCCTTTTAGTCTCTTCTTTTCTTTCCTTTCCTTTCTCTCCTTTATCTTTCTATTGATTTTATGTCTCCTCTTATATTTTTTTAAGTTTAGAATTCCTATGTCCATTTAACCTCTAAAAAAATTTATGACCCATAACTTTTAACTAAAGTTTCCATATATAGAAACCAAAAATGAGTTCTACATAAGCTGAAAAGTTATAGCCCTATTCTTTTATTTTCTTGATCATAATAATAACTCAATTTGAACTTCTAAAATGAAAGTTATGCCTAAAATATAGAATAGCACTCAATCATAATGGCATATAATCATGATTAGATTTGGTTTTTGAATAAAGGTAGGACTCCTCTTCAAAATCAACTCCAAATCATATCAAGAATATTGTAAAATATTCCATTTACTTCTTACTCTTCCATCAATATTTCTTCCATTTGATGACACAAATTCATTTGAAATATTCATATAACTCCTCTCTTACAGGAAATAAATAAAAATAAAAATATGTAAAATATGCATAAAATAAAACATAAGTGCGAATAATCACACAAACTTAAGACCAAAATTAAATGAAAATATATCTCAAATTAAAGCCTATTACTTTCTTCTTTTTCTTTTTTCTTGGCTTGCTTCTTCTTTTTTTCTAATCCTTTCTCTCTTTTATGATTCTCCTTTACGTCTTTCCTTTTATATGGGGACAAATCTTTCTCTTTTGGTCTTATATCCTTAGTCAATATTAAAAAATTCATTGACTCATATGATGTAGCTAAAATTTCTTTTATGCAAAACATGAATCAGGTTTGAGTCAAATGAAGAGTTGTACCCTATCTCTTATCTTTCTTTTACTGTAAGAATCAAATAATTTGGAAGTTTAGAGCAAAAGTTATGCCAACAAACGAAATACTACTTAGTCAAATATGAGACCAAATATTGATTAATCTTTGTTTCCTTTTAAAAATAGGATTTCTTTCTTTAAAATTTCTAAATGTGATGACATGTTCCAAAATTTCAATAGATCTTATTTTTTGATATACCAAACAAATTGAAGGAAAAGTTATTAGGTTAAAGAAAAAGAAAATGAAGAGAAGCTCTCATTATCAATAAAAGAATCGAACTTGCTAGCCAGCAATAATAAGAAAGTCAACATCATTGGAGGTAGTCTTCTAATGACAGAGCTCCCTTCATAACCAATTAGCACCATTAAGTTGACTAGTGGTGCTGAAGATGGTGAGCATAAGGCTTCACATCAAGATATGGTTCTCTCTTAAGTTAAGGACCAACAGTGTTCCATGATCCATAACTAAGGGACCAACCAAGTCCTATGTTTTTTGATAAAATACAACTTTGTAACCATCCAAACTTGGTGCCTTGAAAGGTCCCATGTCAAACAAAGTCTTCTTTACATTTCACTATTAAAAGGCCATGTAAAAGCAAACATATTTGAAGTAGATAAATGAGGAAAGCAACTAGGAAATGCAAAAAACATCCAAAATAGTGCACTCTTTCAAAAATAATTGTTTAAAATGATTAAAAGTTAAAGTTGCAACCATACACTAATCCAAATCCATCCCTCTATGTCACCTCATAAGGCTTCAATTTTATTATGTTTTCTTTAGACCACAATGTTTGCTTGAAAGTATTAGGTATTTTAGTCACCATCTAAAATCCACTAGGCTGAATATTTTTGTAACTAGAAAATCTCCTTTTAAGCTAAAATCACTTCCAATTCATTTTATAGATGACACTCTAAGGCCATAAGACCCATTGACATGTGATTTTTCATAATTAGTTGGTTGCCCTAGAGTCACACTAAAAGGTGTTTCCTCCATGAAAAGACATTACCAAAAAAATTTTTTATTCCATTCCACTAAAATCGAAGAGAGTTTTGAAAATGCAATGGGGATAGCCACATGTTAATTCCGTAAGTCTAATAAGAGCATTGGAAAATCCTCAAAAAGAAGTCATGTTGCCTAAAATTGAAAAGTCTAGTCCTATTTATGCATTTGTTGAATCCCATTCAACCATATTAGTAATGGAAAATGGTTAAAGCTAACTTGCAAAAAATGACAAATTACACCGCATGCCAACAAAGCCTTCACTACACATTGCACAAAGCTTTGTTTAATTTGCACAGTATTCTTATTTGAGGCATTTTACCTTTAGGCCAAGTTAAATGAGGTCTCAAGAAGCCTAAATCTAACAAAGATAGCTCATTGATTAACTCAGAGAAAGGCCCCCACTTATAATCACAGAGGTGACTCACTCCCATTTTTTCTTTAGATGCACTAACAAATAAATGAACTACAGTAATGATTCTTACATAATGGGTATAAATTATTGCCTAAAACACCTAAGATATTGTTCCAATAGTTGACTTTAGGTAATAGTTATATGGTAGCGATTCAAAATTGTTATGTTATCTTAAGAAAAAGGAATAGTTATAAATGTTTATGAAGTAGTCTTAAGCCACTACCTTTTTTTTTTTTCTAAAAAAACAAGCAATAAGGCAACCATTTCCTTTTTTTTTTTGTTTAAAATAATAAAGGGAGAAGGCGACAGTCTGAAGCTACTACTTTTTTTTTTTTTTTGAAAAAGGATTAAGGCAATGATTTGGAAACCATCACCTAATCTCCTTTATTTTTATTAAAAAAAAGGGGTTAAGGTAATGGTTCTAAACTGCTATATATTCCTTGGATTCATTTGCTTTGTTGTATTATAGTTTTTCATTGTTTCATCAATTTATTCCTTTCTTTTATTTAGCTTCATTCTTTAACCGTTAAGGCTAACACATTCCTCATTGATTCCTTCATTTGAAACAAGAAGGACTCACAACTACTTAGTTTTGTATATAGTGTCAACTTTTAGATGCTATTGAATTTCAAATACAAGGACATGACATTCTTTCTTTTTATGTTGCATGATTCCTTTTCAAATATAAGGAAATTTGCAAAGTGCTTGTTGAGCTTTAATAATCCTTTTAGGTTAGTCATCAAAAGTTTTAATTTTGGGTTACTAGAACTAGCCAATTCCCAATGATTTTGCTTCCTTGAGCAACACAATCTCAATAACTTTCCAACTTTGTTGTGCCATGTAGTGACAAGTGTTATTTTTTGTTGCTTTTGATATTGTTAGTTTTTTTGTCTTCAAACATAAAGAATTCAAATCTTGAATTGATTTTGACTTTTGTCCATCACCATTACATTGAGGCATAAGTCTAATCTTTGTTTTCCTCATTTTTTTTTCCTTTATTTTCATTTTTTTGGTTTTCTTTGTTCTATAGTTTCTCTATGCACCACTTTCTCTAGGCAAGATTGTTTTTTTCTTTTTTTTATATGTATCCTTGTATTTCCTTTTTTTCCCCTTCAATCACTTTTATATTATAGTGTAAAATTTCTTTATAATTGTAATTGCTTACTAAGAATAATGTTTTTGTAGTGAAACTACACCAAAGTATTAAAGTTATCCTTAGAAGAGCAAGGAAGGATAAATTTGTGAAAGCTATTATAATAGATAGGCATCCATTATTAATTATTTCTTTATTTTATTTTATTTTTAAGTCTTCAAGAAAACATTATTGCACACATGCATGCAGATGGGAAAAAGAACATGGATGAAGAATGTTGCCTTCAAAGCTCACTATATCCTTACCACTTTTTTCTTTTTTACTCTTCTTTTCTATTTTCTTCTCCCAATTTGATAATTATGTTTTGAACTTTTTAGTAAGCTACTATTTGATTGGGAAACAAAATGTAGTTTGAGTGGATTTAATGCTTACCATTTAGTCTTTTTATTAATCTAGCTTTTGTTGAAAGCAATTAAAGTATATCAAATACAAAATTAGAGGATTTTTAACTAGAGGCATGTCAATGATGCTATTGAAGGTAGAAATCCAAGTGTTTCTTCTTATTCTAGAGGCACTTTCACTCAATTAAAGATCAAAATCAATTTATGTTCCCTTAGACATTTATTTGTTTCTCTTTTTAACAAAAAGGATTTAAATATTATACTAATTTCATAATTGCATTTTAGGAACTACTAATGTTAACCTTAGCCTTCAAATTTCCTTTTCTAATAGTTTTCTTTCTTTTCACTTTGTTGTTTCTTTATTCCACATTTTATTGGCATAATTGATTAGTTTATACATACCTGGGCTTTTTTTTTTCCCTCTTATATTATAATTTATACTATTAAAGGTTTCTTCAAAATTATATAATTGCTTATCAAAATAATCTTTTTCTAATGAAACTCTACTCATTGTAACCATCCCTAAATATAAAGAAAGATCAATAAATCACATATTTGTGTGCAAGAAATATAAATTTCAAGTTAATTGTTAAACTATTAATGTTTTCTTCCTTTTATGCTTTTCAATGATTATGAGAATACATGAAGATGGGATCACAATATAACCAACACCCATTATTGTTCTTTAACTGATAGGTAGTTCAAGTTTTCTTACATTCCCATAACAAAGCTATCAATCTCCTACTATAGGTGTGGGCTATTGGCATATCTACTAATCTTAGTAATTATGCTTTAGATGCAAGTTATAGAATAATTGATTGGTATATCTTCCACACATATTGTCCATTTGCTAGCACAAAGATGTATATACGAAGGATGCTTTAGGAAAATTATTGGAGGTGTTTTCCAAGGTTGTTTTAGTAGGCTTCCTAGTGTTCTTTTGAAGTTGAACACTAATGAAAAATATGTGCAATCATTAGCAAAAATAGGTCAATGGCCATGACAACATGTGGAATTGATTCTTAGTATAGTCTCACTTTGTAAGATGTATGCTAGTTGGTAATACTTTTTGGCTTTTAAATGCTTAATTATTTTCTAGTACTATTACCATTACCTTTTTCTTTGGTCATTTTAAGGCCTTATGCATTAAAGGCATAAATATATCTTGTTTTAGATGCATCTAATATTTGTTCTCTCTCTCTCTCTCTCGCTCTCTCTCTCTACACTAGTCTTGTGAGGACTAATATATGGATTGTTGCTAGTTTCCTTCTTAAGGCAAGAGACCATTACCCCATGGAAGGCAAGAAGCAAATTGAGGATATGGAGAAGAAGATAAAACAATTGCACTTTATTATCTCTCAGTTTGAAGGTTTTGTAGATAGCATATGAATTACTTCATTTGTAATGGATTGAATCAACTCTAAAAGGTTAACTTGAATTTATACTACTATCTCCTACTAGTTGTTCCTTATTATGCTTAATTGAACCTAATGTTTACATTTCAAGTGCTTATTATGCTTGACTGAAAGGACTCATTTCTCCCATATTGATCTTTTCTTGATGCCTTTATTTACATAACATTTTGTTTGGATTGTGGGATGCTTTCTAAATTCATTGTCAACAAAATGTATTCTTTAGGGACATCTTAGAGTGCAATCAATCTTTTTGGTTTTATTCAAATAATTGTAAAAGATGTCATAGTTTTGGAACTTTGAAATATTTAGAGAACCGCAGCTTATTTTCTTAAAAATCCATTGCCTATTCCCTTAAAAAACTATTGCATATTCACTTAAAAAACTACTACCTATTCACTTAAAAAAATTGCTACCTATTCACTTAAACCACCACCTATTCCTTTAAAAAACTATTTCCCATTCCCTTAAAAATACTATTGCCTATTCCCTTAAAAAATGACTACCTATTCACATTAAAAAATGTTACCTATTCCTTTAAAAAATTGTTACTTATTTGCTTAAAAAATCATTATCCATTTTCTTAAAAAATAGCTATTTATTCTCTAAAAAATCATTGTCTATTATCTTAAAAAAATATTGCGAATTTTCTAAAAGGTTGCTACCTAAAATGCCTTTAGGCAATAGTTGCATATATGCTACTATAGGCAGAGAAAACTGCCATGTTAGATCTATTGTAGTGCTTGCAAATGTAGTAGCTTGAAAATTGCTGCATTAGACTTTAAGCAGTGGTTTTTAGCTCAAAGGTAGTAGTTTTGAACTGCTACCTTAATCCTTTCTTTATCATTTTTATTAATAGTGATGCCATTATCAAATTAAAATCATTAGCAATTAACCAAGGAAATTTACAATAGCATGGATTGTTCTTAGGCCTTCCCTTAGCTGTTTTCATCAATCCAAGTGTGAAATCCCATACACTACACTAAAAAACCATGATTGGTTATCACCTTTCTACACTAGCCAATGAATAAACTACCCATTTCTAATTAACAACTTAAATTTCAAACTTGAATTTCTTAAAAGGTCTTGGGTACAAAAACCATTGTTACATAAGAATTTCTTAAAAATTTGAATAAAAACAAGGGGGTGAGAAGGAAAGAAAAAAAAATGCCTTAGCAACTAGATGTCTTGAGAATTTGAATACAAAAGTGGGGGAGCATCAGTGTGATGAGGCTAATACTATCTTCTTATGATATCATTTTTTTGCTTTTTCTTTTTTTGTCTAAAAAGTGTCTTCTTGTATATTGTCATTTCCTCAACAAATGTAGATCCAACATTCAAACTACAAATCCGTTCATTTTAAAATTGACCAAATAGTAAAATAAACCAAAATGAACATTCTACCTTGTATAAATCAATAATATTTTAAACAAATTTATGTTCTTAACAAGGGTGGAAAAAAGAAGAAAATAAATAAAAAGGTCAACTATAATTGATAGTCAATTATTAAAACTCGTTCAACTAAAGAATTAACAAAGAAAGTACTACAACACAAAACTACATCACCATATGAAAGAAAATAGTGGAAAAAAGAAAAAAGAAAAAATCAAGAAAAAGTATATTTCTCATAAAATTAGGCATTCATTTATAAGACTAAATAAAAAAAATAATATATATCTTTCGTAATTCTTTTAGTACTCTATATGTATTATTACCTAATTTTCTTTTATGAAATATTTGGAGGCATGTTTCTTCGCAATCTCGTTGTGGGAGATTTTTTATTAAGGTTGGTGAATGGTGATGTCATAATGACCACTCGTTAGTGGTCAACGTCACTCCTATAGATAAATTTTTCAATTCATGAAGTTATAACTCAAATTATTTTTTCTGTTTATATAAATAGAAATAATAATTGGATGACAAAAAATATGGATAAGGAAATGAGATTATTTGTGTTAAGAAAAAGTAAAATTATATGAAGTAAAAAAAAAAAACAAATCTTACACACACAAGACGTAAATGCAATGGAAAGGAACATATGTAATCACTTTTATTGCTTATTTTCTAAATAATGGATGATATTATAATTTGCTTGATATGGTAAATAAAATTAGGGATTCGAGGCAATTGTTTTTGTTTTTGTTTTTGAAACCCTAATTGATGCTACTATGTTTGTCTCATTTTCTAGCACTAGAAATCATGACAGACTCATATTCTAGTATAATTAGTATGGACCTCAAGTTCAACCTCGACATCCTACCAATTCGACCTGAAATTTTGAGAGGAAGGCAAATAGGCCCAATTATTACCCAGCAATGCAAGACATGACCTTTTAGGCTGAAACTGGCTCAGATTGGCACCACACCATTGAAAATTTTGATGATCCAATTACTTTCAAGTTGGCAATGGCTGACATACTTTCTTGAACTAAAAAGAAAATGGGAACGTATGGACAAACTGCTTTTTGCAACTATAGGTGGAAGTTTACCATGTGCATCTCTAGGAACTAGAAATCTATAAAGTACGACGGATTATATACATATATATGTGTGTGTGTGTGAATGATAAACACACCAAGAACAATCAATCGGCCCATTACAAATTATTTCAAGACAAAACCATTTCATTTCGTAGATCCACACATAAACACAAAAAAGATGTCGTTTAACGTGAAGACAATGTGAGAACTTTTGTCATCCTCGGTTTACATTTCTAATGTGAGAACAAAATTCTTAAGTAATCTTATATTTGGTCTCATGATTTTCATGCCGGAGATATACCATCAAATTCAACTGCATCCATAAAATATAGTAATATAAGATCGAAGACAAACCAAAAGAAAGTCTCTTTCTTTTTTAGAAGACAAATGCTGGACATGTTATAATTTAGTCTCACATATATTTTATTAATAACAAAATCTTTTTTCAAATAAATTTCAAATTGTTACTATGACAGTCTCACATGCGGGTCTTTGTGCCTAATCTACACCATTCTTCATTTGCCTATGTCACTAGACAAATTATTGGTGTTTCTCATATTTTATGTTCATGCAGCTTACCATTCATTTAGTTTTGTTTTCTGCATATATATCCTGTACATTTTGTCCATGTAATACTCTCCTAAAGGAGATGAGTCCAACTTTGTCTATAATTTTTTGATTTTCCAAATGAAATGACAAACAAAAGGTTAGTTAATGAGAATACCTGCTGCAGGTGGTTCTTTACCACAACTCGCAACGCACTGAGGAATACACGCCTCAGAAAATGCACCAGAACATCCAATGATACAATTTTGTGCACAACTTAAGGCTTGCACTTCAGTTGCAGATTGTATGAGCATGACTGCAAATGCCAATGTCAAAAGTCTCCCTATTACAATATTGCTAGCCATGTGTACCTAATGCTTACTTTAATTTCTTCTTGCTATGTTATGTTATTATTATTTTTTTTTTTCACCCTTTCATTTGCTATATATATGTTTAGGAAACAGTTGGCCAAACACTTGTGAAGGATATTAAATGTTTTTAGTTTAATTAATGTATCATTTAGTGAGATAGAAAACAACTAAAGAGTTTACTCATATTAATTTTGAAAAACTGATTATTAAAAGGTATGAAATAATTAAACATTAAAGTAAAAATTAAGACCAATGATAACTGATTTCATATTTTTAAACCTATAAAAGTCTAAATCTAATTTAGTAAGATGGTGTGAAAGCCCATAACATATGAACCCATATAATTAAGGGGATAAGGACGAGCAAAACATATATGTATTCTTAATGTATGATCAAGATATATACACACCCATGTATATATATATATATAATACTATTGAAACATGTATATATAATGCTATTGAACCTTTTAACATAAATTAGACTATGTGCAGAATCTATCTATCTAATTTTTAGACTTTGTAAAGTTTACTTCTATATTCTTTTTCCCTAAACTCTCTTCACTTTATTATTCTTCATTTTTTTTACTGTTAGGGGGAGAGGAGTGCATGATCTTAGGATTTCTCAAATGATATACACTTCATATAAGTATCATATCCTAAATCTTTGGACATGAGATGTTTGATCTCTTACCATTTTATATCTCATACGGCATCTTGTCAACAGATTTGGACAAAAGTCTATTAAGAAGGTAAGTAGTAGTTTTAAGGGCATAAACCCAAAAAGATAATGGAATATTAACTTGATTCATCAAGGATCAAACCACATCTAATAGGGTTGCATTTCCCCTCTTAGAAACATGATTATGTTGTGGTGTTTAAGTAAATGTCCATTGAAAGAAACACTCATTCTCTTTCAAGTAACCACCAAAATCTTAGCTTAAATATTCACCTCCTTAATCTAATCATAGAATTCTAATAAATCTACTAGTTTGTTTCTCTACTTCATTTCTTAATTCTTTGAATTTTTCAAAAGATACAAATTTGTATTTCATTAAATATACATAATCATATTTTGATTGATTATTTATGAATGTAATGAAATAAGACAACCTCCTCTTTCATGTGTTGCCTAGGACCACATACATCTATATGTATGAATCCTAATAACTCATTAACAAGTTCTCATTATTTTTCTAAAGAAGTCTCAATTATCTCACATATTTTATATGATTCATAATCAAATAAATCCAAGTAACAATTCTTATATAACTTAACCTTCTTGATCAAGCTTATATAAACAATTTATATAAATATCAAATATATAATAAACATAATTTTTCCAAAAAGAACAACCTTTATCATTAAATGTAAAAGTAAATTCATTTAACATTAAACTAGAAATGGAAACAATGTTTTTAGAAAATACAATAACATATAACAATTCTTTAGTTCTACTACTAGGCTAGAAGGAAAAAGTAAACTATAAGTTCCAATGGCTAGTGTAGCAACTCTTGCTTCATTTAAAAATCATAAGTTTACCTTACCTTTCTTCAACCATCTACTACTAATGATTTCCTATATATTTACAAATATCATAACCGTATCTAATATCCAAGTAATAAAATCAAAAGTAGAAAGATTTATCTCAATCATAAACATAACTTAACCAAAGGCTTCACCAAGTTTCTTCACCTTTAGCCTAGCAAGATAAATCTTGCAATTCCATTTTTAGTGGCCTTTTCACCACAGTGATGGCAAGTGCTCTTGCTTTTTGTCTTTTTCACATCACCACTTGCTTGAAATGCCTTGGTTGTTTAAGCCTTTTCCTGTATTCTTCTTCTTCTTGGGCCTTTTAATCTTCAGATTAGAAGAATCCATGAGAAGAAAACGAATCTTCTCTTTCTTTAGAGTTTGCTTTGTAGTTTTAAGCATATTTAATAATTCAACTGATGTAACTTCCAACTTGCTCATTTAAAAGTTCACAATAAATTGTGAACAAACCTAAGGTAGAGACTACAAGACTAGGTCAACGCTTAACATTGAAGTTATGGTAAAATACAATCAGCCCAATTTCTCAATGTAGCTAATCTTTAGAATATTAGCATTCATTGAAGAGCCTTCTACCATCTTACATTAGAACAATTCCTTTAAGATCTCATATCATAGTTTCTATATCAAACAACTTCTTAAGATGTAGAATTGTTGTGTAGGCATTCATAATATTCTTATGTTACCTTTCAAGTTTAAGAGACATAATAGCTAACATCAAATATGTAGCATGATCATTATCATCCTTATGCTAAATATATGCCTCCACTTCTTCCTCATCACCAAGAGTAGGAAGATCCTCATCAAGGATGTAGAACTTTCCTTACTTGAGAACAATTCTTAAGATTTTATACTAGTTTGAAGGTCTTATTTTACTCACTCCCATTTTTTATTCAAATCAATATATCTTTATGTTCACATACCTTGAGATAATTAGCAATCCAAAAAAAAAAAAGGGGTAGATAACATAACTTATCAATTACATCACATGTGATTCTTATATCAATTAAATGACAACTCTTTGTCTAAACAAATCACATATGATGCACTTAGCCATTGTCTCTAAATTTATGTGATCATGAGATAACTCATCCAAATCACACAAATATAGTTAATTAGGACCCATCAATTATAATGTCAAACATATTTAGGTTAAGGAGGCTTTTTGCTAACCTAATAAACTTTCTTCAAACAAAACTTTGGTTTTATTCTATAATTATAAAATCCAACTCACCATGTTCTTATAATATATATCGCATATGTAGCATACAATCCTAGTATCATATTCTAATATGCATGATTATAGGATCTACTATGTTATTTTGCTCAAGCTATTGAGGAAGTTAGATGGTCAAATCCTAGAGGATTGGAAATTAGTCTTCTAAGGGCTTTTTTGTAAAACTAAGGAAAATAGCAATAAGTAGAAAAGAATAAGGTCTTATGACACTTATATCTTTTCTTTGTTTTTCTTTTAAATTTTTCTTTCTTTTTGGAAAGAAGGGACGATATATGGAAAGTCTAACTTAGCTCTCAACTATATCTCAACCAACATCCTACTCTTGAGGGAGTGGGGCAAACTACTCATTGTTGTGTTGCTCCATCTCAAGGAAGAGCTTTTGGTGAAGAGTATTATTTTGAAGGAGGGAAAGTAGGGTTGATAAGCCACTTTGAGGAGGTAATTGGACTAGATTGCTTGATGGACATTTTAAATGTCATAAGAAATTTTACTCGAGGTCCTTTGCTAGTAAAGGTTGCTTACTCTCACTAGTAGCAAAGGAAAATGGTGGGGGTTTTTTCCTAGTGATAATGAGTGGGTCTCATGAGATCTATGTCATTTGTCAGAAACATTGTTGGCTACATACAAGTATAGCCAAATTAAGATGAGACGGGATGGAGAAGCCAAGACTGCAGCATAACTACAATAGAAAATAGGAGAAAACCCACCCTTTTAGCTAACATAGAAAGATACATATAAAGAAAGGATTCATTCAAAGTCTCTAGGTACCAAGAGTTAATGAAGAGAAGGGATTGAGGCCTAGTAGACATAAGTCCTTAAACTAGAAAGATTTGACTTACAAATAAAGATGTGCTAATGGCAGTGATATGCCAAACCCTCCTATCCTACTCTTATTGATATCTCAAGATGGACATACTAAGATTAGATGGGATCCATAGGACTTGCATTATAGATTTTATAATCCTCTTGAGTTGTCTCCCTTGACACCTTCATTTGGATCTCCATAGTTACAAATAGATATCCCATCTCAATTCTTCAATTATATAACTTTTACATAATTATGAGAGAATCTTTAAGTTATATTCAAGGAGAGTTTAAATAAGAAGAAAATTTATAAATAGAAAATAAGAGAAAGGGATAGAAAGCAATCTTTATACTCCAAAAATTATATTCATTCATATTAATAAAAACAATGACATGGATCTATAAGCTTATAATCCTCTATCATGTTATCATATTCACATTGTATGCATTAAAGTAAATACAATTTTAATTTTAATTATTGATATTAAGTTACCTATCCAAATAATAGTCCTAATGAAATAAAAAAATAGTTTTCTAATTCAACAAGTAATCTAATCAAATATAAATTGTCAATCCTAATCCAATTAGGATGTTTTAATTATAGTCAAGGACTATATATAATCTAGAATATAAATTTTTTAGAATATAGTTGAATTAAATTTCTTTTAATTCAATAACTTAATTGAATTAGGTGTTCCATTTCTAAAGAATTTTGAACCTTAAAAATCTAATCAAATTGAACTTATTGTTCTCTACCCATGATCAAGTCTTTTCTCTTTCAAGTCAAATTGATAAGTTATTGCAAACCATTACTATCCAAAAGTTCAGCCTCTAATACTATGCACACAAGAAACTATAGAGATGATTCTTAAAATCATAAACTCTTTTAAAGGATTAAAAAAATAAAAGGGCAAACCAAAAGAGAGTGCTTGCTCACAAGAATCAATTTGGTTAGCCATATAAGGTTTTATTTATAGAGAACTTTGGCTATATAAGGCCTAGTATTAACTTCTAATAAATTATACTTTAGTTCCTATAATTTTAATAATATATTTTGACTATAAAAATTTCTTAAACTTTTAATCATTTCTGACTTAATCTCTTTTTATATTTCTCATCATTTTTCTTTATGTGTGTGTGTAATCTATTAATATCTTGACATGTAGACAATGAATATTAATTATAATTCCAAAAAATTAAAGAAATTAAACCCTTTTAATTTATCATTAATCTTAATTAATTTATATGAATAAATCAAAATTAATGTCTAGTCAGATGTTATGATTACCTTAATAGTAAGACTATAAAAGTGGTTTGACTAATCTTTTTAGTACATGGTCTCTTGTTGTAATTCAATTATGTTGTCATACTAATACCCTAATTAGATATTGAGTATGAAATTAATATTTACTCTATATTGTTTAATCATATTTGTTCTCAAATAATAATACAACAATTGATTATATTAAGGATATCACAACCATTTATAATCATTATTCAATCTTATGTAAGGATTTCTCAAATTAATATCTATTAAGAACAATAAAACATTCTCCAACAATTACTTTAGGATGGAAAATTATTTATTAACTACTCAACTATCTATATGTAATCAATACAATAATGTCAGGAATTATATTTTGATACAATAAGTATCTAATTTTTATAATTTTATCACAATTATTTTTATAAAATATATTTACTTTAAAAACATTATTTTTAGAGTTTATTTAGAACCTTACCATTTGTATAAACATTTTAAAATTAAACATTGTATTTTACTAATAATTGCATGCATGAAATATTAAGTATGTTCATAATAAGTAAAAAAAACCTATTCATTACTAGGGCATACATCAACAAAACCAATTTCAAATTGTTTTAAAGTTGAAACATCCAAGGCCAATTACATGCGACAATGAAAACATAATATGCTAATATATCTTGGCATTTTTGAAAAATATGATTCAACTATCTCTTAATTGGTTGAGCTCATAACTATTATATTATGGATAATAAAGTATGACTATTGAATTACAAATAATGATTAAAGGATAAAAAAATTGAAAAAAAGAGGAAAATTTCCTCTTCTCCTAAAGACTTGAATTATACACATTCTATTTGATTGGGCTGCATGTTTTGGGTCAATCAATGACCACCTAAAAGTCAATTTGATCCATGGAAAGGTAGTACAAGGTTAGTTAGTAGTGTATAGTGAAATGTTCAAAACAAAAATAAAGAAGATGACATGTTCTTCTATTAGATTGTAACTAGAAAATTTAGATGCATCTAAAGAATAAAAAATTGCTAGCTAAGTAAATCCACCCTTTTTTTGCCTTTTTTGTTCTCTTCCTTTTCATTCTAAAAATTGAAAATTTGAAGATTCAAATTTTAAATATTATTCATCTATGTGAATTAGCTAGCTAATATGTATTAAATAGTAAAACTGCAACATATAACTCTATTTAATAATAATTGAAATAAAGTGTTGTGAACAAAAGTGTTAAGAGTAAAAGTATTACAATTAAAAATTACATGTTATTTGATCATAATAAAAAAAATATTGTGAAAAAAATTTAGTAAAATTATAAATATTTAGTAAAAATGTTATTAAAAATAACTATTAGTTTATAAATTAATAATAAAAAAATATGATGTAAAATTTATTTATTTTTTAAAATATGACTAGTATTTTAATATTTTAAACTATATATTTAATATTAAACATATTATATTAGTTTAAATTAATAATAAAAATATCATTTAAAATGACAATAATTAAAGTAATTTTTTAAAAATATTAATTATTTTAAAATAAAAAAGAATAAATATTATAACTATCAAATATTAAAAAATATATTAATTTTACATTAAAAACCTTAATTAAAGAATTTATAATCATAATTCTTACAAAATCTAAGAACTACAATGACTCTACAAATCAAGATGAGTGTGATTTTTAAAACATTTCATCATCACTTTTCCAAAACTAGGATTTTGAAGGAGTTGAGGTAAGAAAAATCAATTTTGAAAGATATAATCAAATAATATTTTAAATGTACTGTAATTTAAAGATACTTTAACTCATTACAACATAGTTTAAAATGCATTACCAAATAAAGCATACATGTTGCATAATGACCATAAAAACATTAACTATAAACATGTAACATTTTTTAGTAACATATAGATAAGCAAATAAATGAAAAAAATTAAAAAAGAAATCTAAAATAGTAAGTTGCATGAAGTAACACCAAACTTATGTATGCTCACTAAAATATTGGAAAATCACCTAAGCCTAGATTAAATTGTATCCTAGTGCTAGTTGGTTTTAGTGAAATAAAATGATTTTTGGGATAAAAACATGTTTACAACTACAAAGATTCTGTTTGTTTATGCCTATGCTTATGCTTGAGATATCTTCTACTCCCTTTCTTTCAAAAGAAATGACCCCATTCATCTTCTTTCCTAGTCCCTAAAGTTTAAGCTTCTAACTGTTCTCTTTTGCAAAACCAAAACTAGGATCTTTCCCCTTTTTAATCTCCCTTCTCACTCTCTCGACTCTTCTAAGTATGCCCTTCACTACAATATCAAATGCATATCGAGCTTAAAAAATGTTAATTACTTCTTGGATAAGTTTAGGGAAGATTTGTTTGATTGGGCTAAACCATGACCACCATTGGATGAACCATAAAGGAAACCTAATACAAGTTTGACATTCCTAAAAGAATAACTAGGAATGTCAATATTGTGAATTTTGAAAATAAAATGTATTATACCATACAAGTTTATAATCCTAATTGGAAAAATGTTGGGCAAAGGAAAGGGCTTGGTAAAAAAGATTTTTGAAGGATATTTGGCTAGGCCATTTATTTGGCTAAATGATTTTAAGAATTTGGATGGTTGAGTAAGCATATTCATTATTTTAGGTATGGTGTCTAATTTTTACTGATTGAGTATCAACCAATATGGCTTCATAAAATTGGTAGTTTTTTTTTTTGGAGTCCCAAGGTTTGTATACTCAAGTCTTGAAGAGATGTTGGATTGAGATTTTGTGATCTTCATGGTAAAAACCATGTTTAACTAGCTCAATATTTTTAAGACTAGGTCTTCTAAAGTATGCTTGAAAATTTTTTGAAAGTTTTAGAGGGGGCACATCAGAAATAGCCACCTTTGATTTTTGAAAATGAATTTTTAGAGGGGATAGTGAAACTATGACCACTTATTGTTGTTTGAAGGTTAATAGTAAAACCATCATTTGTTTGGAAAAAAATGACTTCTTCTATTTTGTTCATGGTGGTGAAATCACGTATTTTCTTTTTGATGATACTTTGATCGTTGCATTTTCTAAGGAAGAAGATGATGGAGTGGGCCATCTTTTAGATTGTAATAGATCTATCTTCATGGACTTTGTCAAACTAGGCTTTTAGGAGCTTTTGGGTTTTAAGACTTAGGTCCTCAAATTTAGGTGAGTTTGGAACTAAAGACTTAAAGGAATCATTACTATTTGTAGCTTGTTTGTGTGGGCTTTTGATATTTTGGGAGCTTGATGGGCTCAAGTTTGAGTGACTGAACATGTCAGCCCATGTTGGTTTGTTTGTTTGTTGGTTTTCTTGGGCTTGGTTCTTCTTTTTGGATTTTCTGGGCATTTTTAGTAGGGTTTTAAGGTGTCTGAATTCCCTACAAAAATTCCCTTGTAAGAAAATCAAGCAAAGAATTAGAAGAACCTTTAATATGCTCAATTTCAAAATCAAAGATACTTAAAATTGCTTGTCATTGTGCAAAAAATTGTTTGACACAAGTTTTGAATATCTTTTTATAAAATAAATTTTTCAGCTTGACAATCAATTCATAACAAAAATTTTCAATTTAACAAATCATTTTGAAATTTGGAAATATATAAAACAATTGCTAAAATTTCCTTTTTAATAGTGAAATACTATCATTGACAATCATTCTAATGTTTTGATGTAAAACAATCAAGTTGCTCCAGTTGACCTTTGACTTATCTCAACACTCCTCTATATCTTAACTCAAATGCATTTATTTCAACAATCTTAGATAGGTTAGGGTTAGCTATGTATAGGTAAGGTAATTCTTTAACTTGTCTTTTGATTTCCCTTACTATGGCTATATGTTCCTCAGTCCAAGGTTAGGAAGACTTTTATTTGGATAACTTGTCATGAAAAGGCTTATAGACTAGGTTAAGTTTGGGATAGAAATTAGAGATATAATTCAAACATCTTAGGAAATGCTAGATTTAAGTTTTATCTATGATTTTATCAGGGAATTTATTAGCAAAGGTTAAGGCTTTAGAGTAAGGAGTCATCATACCTTGTTGTATGAAATGTCCTAAGAACCTTACCTTGGTTTGGAAGAGATCAAGCTTTGACTTAGAAATGGCTAGGCTAGCTTTTTTGGTGGCATGGATGAAGCTTCAGATATGCCTAAAATGCTAATCTAGATTTTCAGAGAAATCTAAAATATCATCAATATAAACATGATGAAATGCATGTAAGACAAGTAAATTTCATTCATAATTCTTTGGAATTCAAAGGGAACATTTTTTAGGTTGAATGACATTATATTCCATTCATACTATCCAAATAGAATAGTAAAAACTATTTTATAATGGTCATTTTCATGAATCTGGATTTTCTAGAATCTCGAGTTTAAGTCAAATTTTAAAAAGATATGGGCTCTTACCAGCCTTTGTAATAGATCCCTTTAAATTGGAATTGGATATTGAATCCATTGCAACACATTATTTAGAGGTGTATAGATGATTACTAATCATGGAACACCACGTTTTAGCTTTACATTTTTGTTGATGTAGAAAGTTGCAAAACTCCACAATGATTGGCCTAGACGAATGATCCCTTTTTGTAAAAAATTGTCAATTTCCTATTTACAATGCTTGACCAACTCAAAGTTCATCTAAATAGGTCTAAATTTAGTTAGAATGTTCCTTTTATCAAAATTTTTAACATAAGGTAAAGTTATCATATATTGTTGACAAAACCAAAAAGCATGAGGAACATCATAACAAATTAATGCTTCAATTGGTGCTTTTAAATTTAAATTTTTTGTTAAACAATAGGAGAAGAAAGTTGTTGTTCAAGTTGTTTGAAAGATACTTTAGATTTTAAAGATTGAAGATAAGATTGTTTTGTCTAAAGTAAAAGATTAATTTTTGCTAACTTTTGAAAAGACAAAATTTTTGAGAATATTTAAATTTTAGTTTGAAGTTTTTGAATGAAATGAAAGGTAATAGGTTGACCAAGAACAGTGGTATGGATTCCTTGTTTGAGGTTTCTAACAAGGACAAAAGAAGTTTGAATTGAAATTCCTTGTTAGCAAACCTCTACCTTAGGGAGTTTGTAGTCAATGTGTAATTGATGATTGCTTGTTGACTTTAATCCTTTTACAATTTTCTCAAAAAAAAAATTTTGGACAAGTCCTTCTTGAATACAATTTAGATAAGTACCAGTATCTACAAGAGCTATAGTCTCTAAAGAAAATTGGTTAACAATTTTTGATTGATTTAAATAAGTCATTTTTGGGTAGTGATTTCTACTAAAAAAAATAGAAATTTATTGCTTTCCAAATTTTTGACATTTTCTTAAGGTGCATTAGAGGACTTCAATTGGTCCAAATTTTTGGTATTTTGTGGGTTAACTAGGTCTAATAGGGTCACTAGTATTTGATGGCCTTTCGATTGTTGGGTTTTGAGTTCATGGATTTCATGTTTGTTCTAGTTTATTTCTTGTTTCAAGTCTGTTAAAGTAATAGGCTTGGTTTTGGGCTGGTCAAATTGTTTTAGGACATCTTTAAGATTATAAGGAGCCTAGATACATTGTAGCAAGGCATTTAGGTTTAAAGAAGAACATGGGCTTTCAAGAAGCTTCTATAGAAACTGGGCCATTGCATGGTTGTTACCCAATAAGTCAAGTATTTCTAAAATTTGTTCTTAATCACACATTAGGACACATACCTCTTTTTCTTTAGATCCAATTTCTATTTTAGAAGATGAAGTTCTAAGTTCGTCAATTTCAAGTCCAGCTTCATTCTTCAAAGATAGTTCTGGGGTGCTATCTTCTAAAGTTTCTATCAATAAGGCTTGGAATTGGGCTTAGACATTTTCTACTAGATCAAATGTTTGGAGTTTTGTGTTTGGTTTATAGTAATGGGCTAAATGACCTAGTTTGCCACATCTGTGATAGTTGTACTTGGTCATTTGGGCTTTTGTTGGTTTAAATTTCTTGGGATTTTTTTTTTTTTTTGGCTTAGGCTCAAAAGTTTGTTTGAATTTTTAGGTTTGGATTTTTTATAATATGGGTTTTGGATTTGGTAATGGGTGTTTTCTCTTAGCTTTGTCCTTTTGGTAGAAGTTATCATCAAATTAGGCACCAGAAAGATTCAAGTTCCTTTTGAGTCTACTTTTGTTCCCTTTTGACTTGTCTTTGAAGTTTGATATTTGCACAAATTTGCAATCCTTCTTTCTAGACAAAATTGATTAGTTCACTATAGGCAAGTTGATGGTAAGGTCTTTGACCATTGTATTGAGTTTGTAGTTTGGATCTTATGTTGTCACCAAGTAGCTTGGGTAAGCCAACTAGAAATTTTTCTTTCCAAAAGACTTGGTTTGCATCTTCCTGTTGCATGACATGAGTTAGAAATATATCTTTGTACCAATAGAAATTGTGCAAATATTTGCATTTGAGATTGGATAAGAGCTCTATAGTCTTATCCCTTAGGTAAGAAGGATCAACTATAAAATGTATCTTTCTTGATGGCATGGAAAATTATGGTGTAGTTAGTGGTAGTGAGAATATAATCCCACTACTAGCCTTTAAGTTCGCCAGATTATCTTGCAACAAGGATTTCAGCAATGGTTTGGTCATATGTGTGGCTATGGGTCCAATAAGTATTAGACACCATGGTTATTTGCTGAAGGAGATTCAAAATCTGATATTTTGAATACCCATCAATGTTCCATTCATAAATTAAATTAGAACTATATTTTGCTTGAAGAAAAGCTAGCTTTTCTTCAAAGGCAAGGTATAATGCAATTGGCCTAAGGTTCCTTATGGATGGCCCCAAAGGTTCAACTTTGATATGTTAAATCTTAAGAGATTTTGTATATGATATCAATATTTAAGATGACATTTTGCTAGATCCAAATCCTTGAAGGGTCATATGGCTTTATTTAAGGAGGCATCAGTCTTAGTTTCCTATAAAGCTTGGAGTTTAAGCATCAAAGCTTGGTGAAATTCATTAGAAGCATTATTTGAAATTTGAAAAGGTTTAAAAATAAGTTTTTAAAACTCTGTAGCACTAGTTTCTAAGTTTGAAATTTCTTTTTGGACTAAGAAGTTTGAAACAGTGGCATCCACATTAAAAAGTTAGTTGCCAATTGTCTATAAAATTTTGATTGTATAATTATTTTGTTCAAATCATTTTTGAATATCTTTTGAACAAAAATCTTCATGTTCTTGTTGTACCTCTAATGGTGATGCAAGAACATAAGTCCCTTTGTGTTTGAATTGAATTTCACATGATAGAGGAATAGATTTAACTTTTGAGTCATTCATTAACTCCGATTGTTGTGATTCGATTTGAGCTTGGATTTTATCTTCCTCTATGAAGTCCAAGGATATTGATATCCCATTAAAAGTAGTACTTATCAAATCATTTAAAAAACAAAACATGTTTTCTTTCTCTAGACATCCAATCAAAATAATCTTGCTGGACTTCCAAATGTTTTTCAATTTGAAAATGTCTTAAAACCATTCACATTTTTCTTTATTCTAATCACTGTTAAATTCTTTTTTAAAACATGTTTTTCAATTTCAAAAGGTTTTTTCAATTCTTTTTCCAAAACATTGAGCATGGTGTACCTTAAACTTTATTGAAAACTAAACTTGGGATTTTGATGCTTTAGGGGATTCTATAGATCCTATTTGAGAAGTCATGCAAGTAGCTAGTGGTACTTGTCTACATAAATCTATACCTGTAAGGTTAGATTGTAGACTCCCTATTCTAGTATGACTAGTAGTGTGTCTCACATATCGACTTCTTTGTAGATAATTGGCAATTTTTGAATCAAGATCTTCATCCTAACTGGATTTAGATCTAATGCTTGTTGAGTGTCTAACAAAAGATATACTAACACTTTCGTTACAGTGTTGTGTTATCCTATTGACATTTGTTGCCACAAGGGGTTTTGGTGTGATAGCATTTTCAAGTTTCTAAGTTTTAGGCAAACTTACCTCATGCCATTTGATGTACCTAGGTGTTTGAAGGTTGGCTCTTTGCATGTCATTTTGCCATAAAACTATTTCTCCTTTAACACCTTCTTGGTGAATGCTTTTGCATTAAATGATGATTTCATAGCCTTGTATTGGATATGATACATTAGGCTAATTGGAATCGATCCTTCAATGAATCTTTTGTTATGGACTTTGATTTGTAGAGTAAGAATAACAAGTATATTCCTATCATGAAAAGAAACTATGAAATCTAAATAAAAATTAAAGTAAATTGGACCAGAACATAGACTTGATTCTATGATGCCTAAGAGAGAATCATCAAAGTTTAAAAGACAACAATCTTTAAGAGCAACTAGAATAGAAGTATCTAACCCTTCATAAGATAGAGATTTGATACCTACCCGAACAAGACCAAGATGAAGGTAACTATGGTTTTTTTTATGATGATAGATAGAGGCAGAGGACAAAAGTCTTACCATTTCAATAGGGCTGGATAGATGATAGTCACATTCCTTTATTTTGATGGTGTAGTCAGTTTTATAGAGAAGATTAAACTAACTAGTTCGGTCGATTTGTTTTTCAATTGGTTTTAGAATTTTCCATGTGTCAATAGATTTATCAAAGTTTTCAATTAGGAATTCTTCCTGATTGATGACACCTAAGAAAGAAGCCTTAGAGTCATAACTTGATGAAAAAGGTTGAAAAAGAATAAACATACTTACCAGAACAAAGATAGACCTACAGTTAGAGCTAGTGAAGGTTCTATGGGGATTTCCCTACCTACATCTTAGGGCTTACAAACGGTCATATTACCTTTCCTAGGACTTATTGCTTGGAACGCCCTTATTTGGTTCCTCTCCACTCATGCTTAACCCTTTGGTTCTCACACTTGGTTTCTCTCCTTCTAATAATTATGTATACCCTCCTTCTCTTTTCAACAACAAGACCTTTAGCTCTAATACCACTTTCACTACAAGATCAACATAAGGATAGAAGTGCGCAAGTGAAAAATTTTGATAAAATCTATAATATGTGGTGCTATTAAACTATAGGGCATTCTAGAGCAAGCTCCTTAAAAATAGTTATTGGTTTCCAACCTATATACTATAGTTTGAAAAATTGTTTAAATGCAAATATAGAATGTAAAATAAAGTTTGAATTTAAACTTATTAAAACTTGTAAGAAACTTACAAGAAAGACTTCTATATAACACTTGACCCTTATAAAGGAAGTTTATAGATAAGCGTTACTTCTAAAGGCTTACTTTGTTACAAATGGTTAAGTTCCTTTTATAGGCAAGGATAGCCACTTTGGATGCTTGGTGAGGTGGAAAGTGGGCAAAATCAAGACAAAAGATCTTTTGGTGGGGAATCTACTCTTACTTGCATACTATTGTAATACCATATGGTAAAAGCAAAAATACTTTAGGAAAAAGCAAAGGTAAATTCTCCTGTCCAACATTTAAGATCTACTTTTTCTTTATATATTTTATTATAATGAAAAATTTTATATTCTCAATATTTTCTCTTGATATATATTAGACCAAATTAAATGAGTTATATTTAGTTATTAAACTTATTTACACTATGCTTAATTAAATAAATTAAAAATAAAAAAAAGGTCAAATCATTAAGTGAAAATGTATAAATAAGAAAATAAATTAGATTTTGGTATAATGTTAATTACTTTCTAAAACTTGAGTTTCACTTGAAAATTTAATATAATAAGTAAAAAATTTTATAAATATTATAAACTAAATAAAAATTTATATATTTTAACAATATAAAAAATTTTATATTTTAACTTAATTAAATAAATCAAAATTGAATGGCTAAAATATAAGTATTATGTCTCGTTAGTATTAAATTCAATTAATTAAATCCAAGATTATGGAAAAAAAAATCAAATTATAAATCAAATTCTAATACAATGTCAAATAACATTTTAAAATTTTAATTTTTTTAAAATTGAAACTAATAGATTTAAAATTTTATAAAAATTATAAATCATTTAATTTTTTTATATTTTAACATGTGCTAAGTCCAATAAACACATAAGATAATAAAATTAAATTAAATAGACTAAACTCAAGTACTGTAACTCTCTATCAGTTAATTAATTTAAATAAAAACATAGTAAGAGTCAAACCACTAAATTATGTCTATAAATATTAAGATAAACTAAATTTTGATTATAAGTAATAATTTGAAATATCAAATCCACCTAAAAATTTTAGTTGGTGACAATATGAGAGATCTTTAAATTTAGAGAATATGAGAATTATATATTTTCAATAGCATGAACACTTTTCTTTGTTATTTTCTTATGTCTTATATTAATTTGTACTCTTTTTTACCTTTGACTTCCTTTTAAGTTAGGTAGACATTCAAAATAGATATGAAAAATTTCATCAAATTAATTAGTGTAAATCAAATAATTATTGTCTTTTTCTTTTTATGAGAAAAAGAAAGCAAAGGAAAATAAATTAAGTACAAGACAATTAATCATTCTTAAGGATGATGAACTCTACTACTTGAAACCACACTCCTAAGCTTGGAAGAGGAAGTCGTCAAAACTTCAACTCTAATTCAAATGTAAGGGCTTGGGAAAATTTATAAAACTTTCATTTGTTCACTTAGACAACTTGGGTTTTTTTTCAATCTTATTGTGGAATAATTAAAAGATGACATTGGGAAAAAAAAAAAAAGAGAGAGAGAGAAAATGCTGCTTAATTATTTTACTCCACTCTATGAAAAATAAAATGGTCAAGTAAAAATGAATAATTGCTTTTTTATAACATTAGCAAATGATCCATGAAAATAATTCCACACAAGAAGAATGATAAGATGCACCAATAATCATTACTCAAGGTTTCGTCTTGAAAAATTTCCTAAACTTTAAGGCTCTAGTCCAATACTTGAACCATTGGCAACTGGTGATGGATAAAAAGACAATGGGATGTTAAAACTAAGAGTCGGACAAATTGAAAATTGTAGAACTACTCTAAGTCGTCTAATAAATGTTGCTATCATTAATGTAAAATTTATTTTCATTAATTTTAATAAGTATTATTCAAATTTTTTTTATAAAATAAAATAAAATATATTTAATTACAAATGATATTACTCAAATAAAGTCTCATTTAAAGTTTATAATTTCTCAAAATTGCTTTTTAAATCATCTAATATTTTTCTATATTAAATCAAAGACAATATATTTTTTTTCATAATAATAAAAGAGTTACCAATCTTTTATGTAAAAATTGATGTCACATATATAGAACTATTGCAATATACTTAGCCTATAAATTAGCAGTTCACCCTTCCATTTGGAAGGTCATGAGTTGCAACATATTAGATACAACTCATTTTCCTTGACTTAGTCCAATGGTTATGATGCCTCTTAAAGTTGTATTTAACATGGGTTTGAATGAGACACAACTATGGATTATTTTTCTTGAGAGTTATATAAAAAATTGTTTGTAATATAATTGTTAATAGTAGTTAGCCTAACTGTTAGCAACATTTTTAGGAAAAAGACCTCCTAGGTTTGAAACTTAGAATGAGCAACCCTTCTCTTCTTTTTTTTTCTTTTTTTGAGACATTAACAATCTCCTTGTCATTCTCAAAGAATTGAAAAGATAATGATTATTCAATAATTTTGAAAGTCAAAACATAAGTAACAATATTTTAAAATTAAATCAATACATAAGAATCGTTCATAACCATAAATTTAAATATTATAGTAAATAAGTTTTGAACCATACATTTTAGTTAATAAATAATACAAGCATTTCATGCAAATGATTTTATTAATTCCTTGTATTTATATCATTTTCATTGATATTATAAAGTCAAGTCTATTAACTAATTCCAACGACCTACATTTTATACCCATGTAAGCACATTCTAAGTGCCCTAACCATAAAGAACTTTCCTTGGTCTATTTAAAGTTCAAAATTCATCATCTCTTTACAAATTATGAGTAGTAAAAATGGGATGAAAACGTTTAATTATCGTACTACAATTACATTAATGGTGCACTTTGATTCATTGAAAACAAGACTTGGCATAATATTAAGTATTGAATTAAGTTTTCATCATTTGTGATTAATCTATATAGGCTTGAGAATCATTTTGCTTCATGTGTTATTCATCAAATGTCTTGTCAGTCCTTTTGTCAAAGGATCAATCATATTTTGGCTTGATCTCACAAAGGCAATCATGATCACTCCATTTATGATCAAATCTCTAGCATAACTATATTTATGTTTAAGGATTCTTGACTGACCATTAAACTCTTGACTATAAGTTTTTGCTAGAGTAGCAACACTTCATAGTATATAATAATAAGTGCTACTCACTTTGACTACAAAGTAATCTCTTAAAGCAAGTTCTTTAGTGATTTTACCTCTTTATTCATTGAAACTAGTACTACTACAAACTTTGTAGCCATGACGAAATCTGTTATCAATTCTATTTCTGGGAACCTTAAGAAATACAACCTTGCCAAGCATCAAGATCTACTCACTAGTAAAAGCATGATCTTTTACATTAGTAATCCAACTAACATCTATATCCTACTAAAATAAAAGGTTAAAATGTATAGTTTATGCCATAAATATCTATTTTCTTTAGGTATTTTAAAATTTTATCTACTCCATGTTAATGCATATTGCTTGGATTACTCATGTACTAAATCATTTAGCCAATTACATAGCCTATGTCTAGTCTTATATATATCATTAAGGACATAAGATATCCTATTACTTAAGTATATTCTAATTGTGATACTATTCTTCAAACATTTTTAGTAATCTTAATGTTAAGGTTAAATGGGATAGATATTAGAATGCAATTTGAATGATTGAACGTATTAAGAATTTTCTCAATGTAATACAATTGAGTAAGTGTTATTCTCTTTTGATAATACAAGATTATGATTCAAAGGATTACATCTACCTCACCTATGCTTTTCACAACAAAATTAGTTAATATAAACATTTTGTTAACTTTTACTTGTTTAAAGATGGTTTAAAAGATTAACATGTCATTAAGTACAATAGATTATGATACCTTTTCCTTTATTGAATTTATTGTAAAAAATTTGTTTGATTTATTAATCTTGAATCTTTTAGCAAGTACCACCTGATCAAATATTTGGCCCTATGTCTTAGGTGCTTATTTTAGTCCATACAAGTAATTAGCAAATTTCCACACATTTTTCTCTTAACTAAGTATAATAAATCCTTCAAGTTGACCCATATACACTTGATCTTCTAATACATCATTTAGAAATGCTATTTTAGTTTCCATCTAATGAATTATTAGGTTATGAATCAAAGAAAGTGCAATGAGTACACTTGAACTTTTAGCCATTAGAGACTATGCAACGAAATAATCAATACCTTGCTTTTGTGTCATTTTGCTATCATCCTAACTTTAAAGTTGTAAATGGTTCCATTAAGCTTCATTTTTCTTTTTACAAATTCATTTACATCCAATTGGCTTTGAGTAGGGGGAAGTCTATTGATTTCTAGGTTTGATTACCCATAATTGAGTCAATTTCATCATTCGTAGCTTTCTTCTAAAAAAAACATAGCATCTTGCAATTTCATTGTTTCATCAAATGTCTTAAGATTATCTTTAATAACCAAAATGGAATTTGTTTACATGTTAATTCCTTTGTCCCTTCAACTAGAAACACAAAGAAATCTTAACCAAAAGTCTTTACTTCCCTTACTCTTTTGCTCCTCAACTTTTTTATTTTTATTTGCTAAAGCATCATTTTCAATCTTAAGAACTTGTTTCTGTTTTGGAATGTTAGAAACTAAGATGAATTTGCTTTCATCAAAAATAGCATTTATCAATTTAATGATTATTTTAATAGATATTAAGTTGTTAAGCTCTATGACTATTAATTGATAGGTCTTATTGTTATGAGCATATCATAAAAAGATGGACTCAACTCCCCTTTTAGCCAATATTTTCAATTTTGATTAAGGAAATCTAACAATTGCTCTACAAAGCCAAATTCTTAAATAACAAGGTTAGGCATTCTTTTATTCAAGAACTTATATGGGGTTGTTTTGTTACTTTTGGTTGGATCTATATTTAAAATATGGCATGTTATAAGTTATGCCTCACCCAAAAATCCTTGACTTAAGCCAAAATTTGATTAATAACATTGATTCTTTCTATTGACTTGCAATTTTTGTATTTACATCACCATTTTGTTGTAAAGTGTAAGGAATAGCAGTTTCATGAATAATTCTCATATACTTACAACACCATTTTGCAATTTTATTTTAGTTTTACACAAATTGAATCTCTCATGAGCTTTATTTTTAGTATGCAATGATTAAACATACTAGCAATTTGAGTATTTATCAATGAATATCACAAATATGTCTTTCCTCTTAGCATTAATGTGTTGTGCAAATCACACACATCACTATAAATTAATTTAACATGTTTGAGGATGTTTAACTACTTGGAAATAGAATTCTAATGATTTTTGTTAGCATACAAGTTATGCATTTGTTTCTAGATTTATCAAAGTATGGCAACAAGTTCAATTTAACCATATTATGCAATCTTCTAAAATTTATATGTCTTAACTATTATGCCATACAAAAGAATACTTAGCAATATAAGCATAAACATTAACATTATTATTAACAACAACATCAAGTTTGAACATGCCATTACAAAAATAACCTCTTCCCATGAACGCACTTCATTTGAAAGGATAAAGTTGTTAGTCTTAAATACAAGTTTGAATCTAAGTTTGATTAAAAGACTACATAATATCATATTTTTCTCACCTTCTAAAACATAAAATATATTAGTAAAATTGATAACTCTTTTAAAAGTAAATTACATTTCTACCTCCCTAATTTCTAAGACAAAAACTATAATGGAATTTCACATGTACATAATAGTATTGCCATTTACTAGTTCCATAGCTTTGAAGTAACTTTTGTTCTCACAAACATGTTGGGCAACATCAAAATTAATTTATTAAGTAATGTCATCCTCAAATGAATTGATCTTTGTGATCATAGGAATCATTTTTTCATTTGTTGCTTTAGAGGGGAACTATTTCTTTACCCACTTTTTTTTACTTGTTAAGATGACACTCATATTTGTTGTGTTCTTTTTTGTTGCCCTTTTTTTTTTATTTGCCTCTTGATTTTCTTTTGTTATCATTATATTGATTCTTTCTCTTGTTAGTGAACTTGCTTGATTGTCTTTTCTCAATCACATGTAACTTTAAAATGTGAGAGTCATGCTTATTTTTCCATCTTGTATGCAAAACTCTTTAACTACACAAAGATAGTTAGCAAGAATTTGAAGGGATATATTCTTTTTCTTATATTTTAGGCTTCTATTAAAAATATTTCAAAAAAGAGGCAATTTATCAATACTAAAATTTACAATTACAATTTCATCCATAGACATTTTGTATTATGAAACATTATTTAGAATCCTTTAAATTTCAACAAATTATTCTACTACTAGCCTACCATTAGTTATCTTAAAATTGTTAAATTTTGATACCAAAAATTTCTTACTAGTTACATCCTCTTGTATATACTTTATCCCCAATTTTTCCCATAGACTAGTGACCAAAGCCAACATTAAGGACAACAAGTGGCTGCTACCATTAGCCACCACCTCCTTTTTCCTTCCTTTCCCTTCTCTTTCAAATCATCCTAGTACATGTAAAACACTCAACTAAAAAAAAAAAAAGAAAAAAAAAAATTAATAAAACATAAAAAAGAGTAAAAAAGTCAAAAAAATCACAAAAGAAAAGATTGACTTTATCAAAGCCTGTTAATTTAAACTAGTTAACCCCATTCCCTGCCCTCTTATCTGAACTCATAACCCTATGAACTTGAGTTAGAATTAATACTCAAATCCTTCTCAAACATGGAAACATGACTCAAACTAATCACACTCCCCACAAAAATTAAACATGAAATTTTTGACCAAGCACTGCATTAACAATACCATTCTTAGTATATCTTAAGCCTATATATGAATCAATAAAAATCTCTAGTAACAATGAGATGTTTTTTCAAATCTTTATCAAAGCCAACAAGAGCCTATTCTTTCAAATTTTTTCTTTCATTTTTTGGGTCTAGACGTTAAAACTCCAAAAAAGAGTGAAATAAAACATTTCTTAAGCAAACTAAAAGCAACAAAACAATAAAAGCTAATATTTTTTTTAAAACAAAATTGATGGACATTAGTGCCTCCTCTATTTGTTAGAGTATATTCAAACCCTAGGCCTTTTTTTCTTCTTTCTTTTCCTTCAAATACTAGAAGAAGAAAGATAATATTTTTTTTTTTCAAAAATTACTTTCAAAAAAAAAAACCCACTCCTTCCCTTGTTTTTTTTTTCAAAAATAAACAAAAAAAAATAATAAATAAATAAAAATAATAAAAAAAAGGAATAAATAGAAGTCCATGTCCTTATATACTTTTAAAGCCTTGTCCAAAATTAGATCTTCCCTTTAAGGCTTTAAATTAGACCATATGCTCTTGAATCCAACACAAAAATGCCCTTGTCCCCCTTGGAACTTGTAATGAAAATTAAGTTAAGGCTAAGATTTTCTTTGGATGTTCTTAGGGTCAGATTGTCTTGATGTTTTCTTGTGTGAAATGAAAAGGGGTTAATATATAATTTTATTTGTAATTTTGCATGATATGTTAAAATCTAACTAACCTAACCTTTCAAAAGTAACAATTCAATAAACTAAGAATTTTTTTTATAACAATTCTAGCTAATTGTTAAGCCAAATTAACAAAGAATATTTATGTTAATAATATTGTGCATTGATAAGAAAGGGAAGCTAAGGTGTATTGAAGACAACAAAAACAAAATGCCACATCTCAATTGGTCCAAGCCCAAACCCAAATCTACTTGGAATCCAAATGGTAATAACCCATTAACCTTTTATTTATAATAATTTGATGAAAAAAAATAAGAAAACATTAAAAAATGTAATTCTAAAAAGGAAATTTAATTAAACATATAAGATAAACTTAATAAAGTAAATAAAAAATTATAACTATAATATATATAGACAAAATGCAAAACCCCCAATCAATTTCTCTCTATAGGAAAATATTTTATGAAAATAAGAATGAAGAAGAGAGAAACATTTGTCAGAGAAAATTCTTGAGTAAGATAGTGAGCGATTGAAAAAGGAAAATGTGAGAGAGACAATTGTTTTAAGGGCCATATGGTCTATAAGAGTCGAAAGAGAGTAAAAAGTAATAGGAAGTAATTACTTTCATAAGACCTATATCAAAGATAGTGGTAGCCTACACTTTACTTCAGCCTTTTTATTTGAGTTTTAGAATTTGGGGACTATAATATCCAATTTATGGGTTGTTGGGATTAGGGGCATTTGTTTAAAAAATGCCAATTATTGGTTAATCTATTATGACCCAAAGCCATATTAATTGTTATTATAATTTTCTTTTTCTAAGTCTTTACTTTTTTATTCTATTCCCTTTCTCGATTTCTTAGTTTGTAGCTTTCTTATTCTTTGCAATTCTTGATTTGTTTCCTTACACAATCATTTTATCTATCATTTTTTAGAAAAGGAAAATAAACATTTATGGTTGAAGGAAATCAACTAATTAATTTTTATAGTGGAATAAGCTTGTGGAATAAATAATTTTTATTTATAATAAACTAGGCTATAGCTTTGTCACTTCCTAATTATTTATTAATTAAACGTAACTTGTTATCCTTGTATGCAATTTTTTGTTATGTGGAAATCATACATAGTTTATTAACCCTTAATATAATTACTTATTTGGGATATTAATTATTATAAAGTTTCATCTTAATGGGACCATGATGTTGCAACCTAAGATTACATATGAATGGGAAGAAGTCAAGGTCATTGAAGCCAACATAATAGACACCTTATTGATGCTTAGCTTCAATGCAATAATAAAAAGACATGGAGACAATAACATAGTTGACTACATGCAAGTTGACTAATTATATGAGTTTATGAAGTATCTTAGCAAGACAAGTGACAAGCAATGTTTGATATGTTGAATCAGATGGTTGAGACAAGAGAGCATGTTGTACATATCAATGTTCTACATGAGGTTAATGAACATGTATTTGCCATTGTTGAGGATATTCTACATGTAGGTGGTGTTGAACTACAAGAGCTTGATGGTGGAACTAAGAATGTGGGGAAATGTGTTGGGTATGTGCAAAATGAAGTTGAGGGTGCAAATGGTCTTACTAATGGAATTGTGACACAATCTTTTATTTATAATATAATTGGTCAATAGCAAGGTCATCAGTTAAGTCAAACTACTTGTCACGAACAACAACGTGCTAAAGTAACTAACATTATAAAAGAGCATGAACAATATTTTTATAATGCTACTATATTTGAACAACACATTGAGAGTACTTATGCCAATAATAGGTCTCTTTCAGCTTGATTGCAAAATAATTGCTTGTACTAAACCCTTGGTTAACAACTTTGTATTACAATTTTAAATGTCTTTATATCATCCTAAAACTTTAGTGTTTAGTACCAAATAAGTCCAAGTAGCTGTTGTACAAACTCATGGAAAAAAATAAATCCCTTTAGGTAGATTAGATATTATGCAGCACACTAATATACACACAATAAAATCATTGGGTAACAATTATGTAGAAACCTTAACTAAAAGGTGTTGTTAAGTTAGCAATAAGTTAATACTTTTGCAACAATTAAGGATTGTACTTTTCAATCAATTACAAATTATATTTTTGAAATAATTAGGAATTATGATGTATTAGTATTCACACTTGCTTTATTTTGTAATAGTGCAACCATTAAACACTCATTAAGCTATGATTTTAGAGGGTGTTCATGAATTCAATATTTATATGGCTAGACTATGCCAATGAAGGATTTATTACCTATTATAACACTTACTTTATGGCTTGTTAACTAATATATATATATATATATATATGGTTTAGCTTAATAGTTCAATTAATTATAAACCTTTACCCTTGCCAATAACCATAAAAGAAGAGACCAAACGATACTTTCCCATCTCAATTTTCACTATCCAACTAAAAATAAAAAAAGATAAAAGAAAAAACAAAAAAAGATAAAAGAAAAAACAAAAAAAAAAGTTATAAATCAAGAATTCCTCTACTAGAACTTCTTTTCTCATATGATAAAGAAAGCAATTTTTCCTTTCAATAATGTAATAGTTGGAAGTTAATCAAAAATATCCACTATTGTAGCCTTTCCTCTCCGTTGACCACTGTGGACTTTTATGCCAAAAGTTAAAACCTCCTTGAAATTTTAAGGGTTAGAATAATCAATAGTTTAATTCATTTATGATCAACAAACAACCATTATCCACATTTTGAACCAATTGAGTTAACATTTATAATTTTAAAAGTATATAACAAATGTGTCATACAATTGATAACCTTGCAGTAACATAAACTCTACAACAAAAACATGATGTTGCCCTTTGCACCAATAACACTAATGCTTGGCACAAAGATCAACATGAGTTAAGCACATCAAGGAGGCAAGGTGAACATAGAGTCAATGTTCATGGTAACAAGACAAGGAAGGCTAGGTAGAAGTTGAGTTAAGGGTTATGGCATTGATGTTAAGTAGCTGAAGAGTTGGGGGCTAGAGCACATGCATGATGGGTCAAATAAGGCAATGTCTCCTGCTAGTAAAGGGTCAAATTCTTTAATGCTCTTTGGAGGGGAAGTATGTTTTGACATAAGGTGTGATGGCTCAAGCAAGGTAATGTCTCTTACCATTAAAGGGTCAAATTCTTTAATACTTTTTAAAGGGGCAATGCATCTCTCACACAAAAGTTAGCTAATGTATTAATACTATGTGAGCTGAGGTTCAAACTAACAATGTGTGGTTTAATTGTGAGTTGGCTTATAAGTAAGTTGAGAATAGCTTAAGCATTGATGAAATATTAGTGCACTATTAGAGAGTTTGGGCTAACTATATGCAATTTAATTGTAGGATGGCTAAGTATGAAGTTTTATGAAATTACAAATTTAAGGGGACTCCTAACCTTTTCTCCTCTTCAATTACCACATTTGATCCTAATTATCTCTCAACCTCATTATCTAACACATGGTTAACATTACAATTGACCTAATTCATATAACACTTTTTCAAGTTTATGTATGGATCACAAGATCATGCATAAGGTAGTCAAACTCTTAAAGTGTTAAGTTCAATAATATAAACTCTTTATACAAATAAGAAAATAATAACAATAATAAAAGTCTTGAATTAAAAGCATAATTAATCACATAAACTAAAGATCAAATTACGTCTAAACCTTAGCTTAAAATAGTCTAGCTAGTTATAATGAAGTTCAACAATCCATTAAGTTTAGAAAAGAAACCCAATGAGATTACATCAAAGAGTAAGTAATTAAAATCAAACAAAACTTAGTCTTTGAAGATAAAAACTCAAAGTCCTCCCCTTCTTTCTCCAAACTTGTCGATTTTTATTTTCACTTTCCTTCTCCTTTCTTTTCTCTCTTCTTTTTATTCCCTTACTCTCCTTTATCTTTCTATTGATTTTATGTCTCCTCTTATATTTTGACAAGTTCAGAATTCCTATGTCCATTTAACCTCTAAAAAATTTATAAACGATAACTTCTAACTAAAGTTTTTTTTATATGGACACCAAATCAAAGTTCTACATAAACTGAAAAATTGTAGCCTTGTTTCTTTTGTTATTAATCATAATAATAACTCAATTCAATCTTCTAAAATGAAAGTTATGCCCAAAATGCTGAATTGTACTCAATCAATAATGGGATATAATCATGATTGGATTTGGTTTTTGAATATAGGTAGGACTCCTCTTCAAAAACAACTCCAAATTAGATTAGGAATTTTGTCAATAATTCTTTTTTTACTTGTTACTCTTCCATCAATATTTCTTCCATTTTATGACACATATTCATTTGAAATATTCACATAACTCCTCTCTTACAAAAAATATATATGTGTGTGTGTGTGTGTGTGTGTGTGTGTGTGTGTGTGTGTAAATATGCATAAAGTTAAACATAAGTGGGAATGATAACACAAACATAAGAGTTAAATTAGATGAAAATATATATCAAATTAAGCCCTATTACCTTCTCCTTTTTCACTTTTCTTGGCTTTCTTCTTCTCTTTTTTCTAATCCTTTCTCTCTTTTATAATTCTCCTTTATGTCTCTCCTTTTATATTTGGACAACTCTTTTTCATTTGCTCTTATATCCTTAGTTAATCTCAAAAATTTCATTGACTCGTATGATGTAGCTAAAATTTTTCATATGGAGAAAGTGAATCAAGTTTTAGTCAAATGAAGAGTTGTACCTTATCTCTTATCTTTATTTTACCTTAAGAATCAAATAATTTGGAAGTTTAGAGCAAAAGTTATGCCAACAAACTAAATAATACTTAGTTGATTATGAGACAATATCTTGATTAATCTTTGTTTCCTATTTAGGATTGGATTGTTTTTTTCAGATTTCTAAATGTGATGACATGTTCCAAAAGTTTAATAAATCTTATTTTCTGATATACCAAACAAATTGAAGGGAAAGTTATTGGGCTAAAGAAATAGCAAAGGAAGAGAAGCTCTTGCTATGAACGGAAGAATCAAACCTGTTAGCCAGCAATAACAAAAAAGTCAAAGTCATTGGACATAGTCTTCTGATGACAGAGCTCCCTTCATAACCAACTAGAATCATTAAGTTGACCAATGGCGCTGAAGATGGCAAGCGTAAGGCTTCGCATTGTGACATGGTTTTATCTTAAGTTAAGGACTAGCAGTGTTCCGTGATCCATAACTGAGGGACCAACCAAGTCCAATGTTTTTTGATAAAATATAACTTGGTAACCATCCAAACTTGGTGCCTTGAAAGGTCCCATGTCAAACAAAGTCATCTTCACTTCTTCACTATTAAAAGGCCATGTAAGAGCAAACATATCTGAAGTAGATAAATAAGCAAAACAACAATGAAATGGAAAAACATGAAACAGTGCCCTTTTTCAAATTTAACTATTTAAAATGATTACAAGCTAAAGCTGCAACAATACACTTTTCCAAATATATCCCTTTATGTCATCCCATAAGGCTTCAATTTTATTACGTTTTCTTTGGACCACAATGTTTACTCAAAAATATTAGGTATTTTAGTCACCATCTGAAATCCACTAGGCCAAATGTTTTTGGAACCAAAAGATCTCCTCTTAAGCCAAAATCCTTCCAATTCATTTTATAAATGATGCTCCAAGGCAATTAGACCCATTGACATGAGATTCTCGACAGTTAGTTGGCCACCCTAAAGTCATGCTAAAAGATGTTTCCTCCCTGAAAGGGCATTACCAAAATCTTTTTTTATTCCATTCCATTAAAATAGAAGAATGTTCTAAAAATGTAATAGGGATAGCCACTTGCTAATTCCTTAAACGTCTTAAGAGCGTATGAAAATCCTTAAGAAGAAGTCATGCTACCTAAAACTGAAAAGGCCAGTCTTATTTATGCATTTGTTAAATCCCATTCAACCATACCAGTAAAGGAAAATGCTTAAAGCTAACTCACAAAAAAGGAAAAATCACCACTGTGTGCCAACAAAGCCTTCACTACACATTGCACAAAGCTTTGTCTAACCTACAAAGTACTCTTGTTTGGGGAGTTTTACCTTTAGGCCAAGTTAACTGAGGTCCCAAGAAGCCTAAGTCTAACAAAGATAGCTCATTGATAGACTTGCAGAAAGGACCCCACTTATAATCTCGGAGGTGACTCACTCCCATTTTTTCTCTAGATACACTACCAAATAAAGGGACTACGACAACGATTCTTATGCAGTGGTTATAAACTGCCACATAAAACCCATAAGATAACATCAATAACCGTTGTGTAAATATATTGTGGTAATAGATGACTTTATGCAATAGTTATAAGCCAATGGTTCAAAGTCGCTGTCTTATCTTTAGAAAAAAGTAACAATTATAAATGTTTACATAGTAATTTTAAACTACTGTCTATTTTTATGAATAGAGGATCTTTAACTAGAGGCATGTCAGTCACGTTATTGGAAGGTAGAAATCCCTGTGTGTCTTCTTATTCCGGAGGCACATCCACTCGGGTAAAGATCAAAATCATTGTTATCTTAGACATTCATTTGTTTCTTTTCTTATAAAAAAAAAATTAAATCTTATACTGATTTGACAATTGTATTTTAAGAACTGATAATGTTAACATTAGCCTTCCAATTTTCTTTTTGATTGTTTTGTTTCTTTTCATTTTGTAATTTCTCTATTCCACTTTTTCTTGGCATGATTAATCAATTTATACATACCTGGGCATTTTTTTCTCTTATATTATAATTTATACTATTAATGGTTTCTTCATAATTATATAATTGCTTACCAAAATAATTTTTTTCTAATAATTTATACTATTAATGAATCTTTCTTCATAATTATATAAAGAAAGATCAATAGATCACATGTTTGTGCCCAAGAAATATAAATTTCAAATTAATTGGTAAACTATTAATGTTTTCTTCTTTTTGTGCTATTCAGCCTTTATGGGAATACATGAAGATGGGATCATAGTACAACCAAGTTTTCTTAAATTCCCATAACAAAGCCATCAATCATCTACTATAGGTGTGAGTTATTGGCATGTTTATTGATCCCAATAATTGTGCTCCAAATGCAAGTTATAGAACAACAAATTGGCATGTCTTCCATGTATATAGTCCATTTTGGAGTCGTTTTGATTATATATGATGATTTTGCTAGCACAAAGATGTATACTACTTATCCTACAAAGGATGCTTTAGGCAAATTATTGGAGGTGTTTTCCAAAGTTGTTTCTGTAGGCTTCCAAGTGTTCTTTTGAAGTTGAACACTATTGAAAAATTTGTGCAATCATTGGTAGAAACAAGTTAAGGGCCATGACAACATGCAGAACTGATTCTTAGTACTACTTGTTTTTTGGTACACTCTCACTTTGTTTGATGTATGCTAGTTGGTAATACCTTTTGGCCCTTAAATGCTTAATTGTTTTCTAGTACTACTACCATTACCTTCTTCTGTGATCATTTCAAGGTCTTATGCACCAAAGGCATAAATATGGCAAGTTTTGGGTATGTCTAATGCTTGTTCTATCTCTCTCTCTCTCTCTCTCTGTATTGGGTCTTGTGAGGAGAAGTATGTGGATTGTTGCTAGTTTCATTGTGAAGGCAAGAGACCATCACCTCATGGAAGGCAAGAAGCAAATTGAGGATATGGAGAAGAAGATAATGTAATTGCACTTTATTCTCTCTAGTTTGAAAGTTTTATAAATAGCATATGAATTTCTTTATTTTTAATGGATTGAATCAAATATGGAAATTAACTTGATTTTTTGCTACTATCTCCTCCTAGTTGTTACTTATTATGCTTAATCGAGTCTAATGTTTACATTTCAAATACTTATTATGCTTGAGTGAGAGGACTCATTTCTTCCATGTTGATCATTGCATGATGCCTTTATTTACACAACATATGGTTTAGATTATGGGATACTTTCTAAATTCATTGTTAACAAAATGTGTTCTTCAAGGACAACTTAGTGAGAAATCAATCTTTTTGGTTCTATTCAAATAATTATCATAGATGTCATAGTTTTATAACTTTGAAATAGTTAAAGAACTGCTACTTATTTTCTTGAAAAATAGCTACCTATTCTCTTAAAAAACTACTACCCATTCACTTAAAAAATGATTGCTTATTTCCTAAAATAAATTGTTACTTATTCCCCTAAAAAACTGCTGTCTATTCTCTTCAAAAACCATTGTCTATTCCCTTAAAAAATTGCTACTTATTCCCTTACAAAACTACTACTTATTCACTTAAAAAATTGCTACCTATTCCCTAAAAAAACTGTTGCCTATTCACTTAAAAAATCACTACCTATTTGCTTAAAAAATTGCTGTCTATTCCCTTGAAAATTTCCTTCTTATTCCTCTAAAAAACTGCTACTTATTTGTTTAAAAAAAAATGCTACCTATTCACCTAATAAAATGTTACTTATTCCATTAAAAAACAGCTACCTATTCACTTCAAAAATTGTTGCCTATTCCCTTAAAACCATTGTCTATTTTCTTAAAAAATCACAGCCTATTCCCTTATAAAACTGTTACTTATTTGCTTAAAAAACTATTGCCTATTTGCCTAATAAACTGTTGCCTATTTGCTTAAAAAGTTATTGCCTATTCATTTAAAATCCTACTATCTATTGCCTATTTACTTTTGTCATTTGCTTTTTTCCTTCAACTTCCTTCTCTTTTGCAACTATAGCAATGACAAAATTCTTAAGAACCTCATTGTCAGGAAGAGATAATTAGGAGCAAATTTTAAAACAAAATATGTTACCACTTGTGTAATTAGTTTATGTGATGTGACAAGCATTTAAATGAGCTCAAAAAGTAATCTTACATTTGGTTCCATGATTTCATGTAGGAGATATACGATTAAATTCAACTACATAAAAAATAGTGATATAAGATCAAAGAACAACCAAAATAAGCAAGTATCTTTCTTTATGGAAGACAAATGTTGGACATATTATAATTTTGTCTCATATATATATTTTACTAAGAGCAAAACATTTTTTCAAATTGTTACTACAATAGTTATTACTATGATTCCTACTTTAAAGATGAAATGCACCTAGAGAAAGGTGAACGTGGGACTTTGTGCCTAATCTACACTATTCTCTGTTTGCCTATGCCATTAGACAAATTATGGGTGTTTTTCATATTTTATATAATGTGCAGCTTACCATTCATTTAATTTTGTTTACTACTATATATATATTTCCTATACATTTTGTCCATGTAATACACTCATAAAGGAATAATAAGTCCAACTTTATCTATAATTTTTTGATCATCCAAAAGAAAAATGAAAAAACAAAAGGTTAGTTAATGAGAATACTTGCTACGAATGGTTTTTTACCATACCTCGCAATGCACTGAGTAATACATACCTCAGAAAATGCACCAAAACATCCAATGATACAATTTTTGTACATAACTTAAGGCTTGCACTTCAGTTGCAGATTGTACAAGCATGATCCTAAATGCGAACACCAAAAGTCTCCCTATTATAGTTTCTTCTCACTATATTATTTTTTTTTTTTTGCACATTTATTTGCTATATATACGTTTAGGAAATTGTTGGCCAAACACTTTTAAAGGATATTAAATATTTCTAGTTTAATTAATGCAACATTTAGTGAGACAAAAAAAAACTGAGGAGTTTACTCATATTGATTTTGAAAATTTAATTATTAAAAGTTATGAAGTAATTAATTATAAAAGTAAAAATTAAGGCCGAAGATAAGTAATTTCATATTTTGTTAACCTAAAAAAGATCCAAATCTAATTTAGTAAGATGACATAAAAGTCCATAACATACAAACCCATAAAATAAGGAGGAAAAGGATGAGCAAAAAATATATGTATTCTAAATGTATGATCAAGATAAACACACACACACACATACATATATGTATAATACCATTGAAGTGTGTATATATAATGTTACTGAACCTTTTAACATAAATTAGACTACTTGCAAAATCTATCAATCTAATTTTTAGACTTTATTAAGTTTACTTCTATATTCTTTTTTCCTTAACTTTCTTCAATTTTTTGGCTGGTAGGGGGGAGAGGAATGCATGATCCCAAGATTTGTCAAATGATATGCACTTTATAAAAGTATCATATCCTAAATCTTTAGACATGAGATTTTTGGTCTCTTACCATTTTATACCTCATATAGCATCTTATTAATAGATTTGGTCAAATGTCTATTAAGAAGATAAGTTGCAATCTCAAGGGCAAAAACTAAGAAAGATAAAGGAATATCAACTTGACTCATTAAGGATCAAACCACATCTAATAGGGTTATATTTCCCCTCTTAGATACATGACTCTATTATGGTGTTTAAGTAGATGTCCATTGAGAGAAAAACTTATTCTCTTTCAAGTAACCACCAAATTTTTAGCTTAAGTATTCACCTCCTCAATCTAATCACAAGATTTTAATACTTTTACTAATTTATTTCTCTACTTCATTGCTTATTTCTTTGAATTTTTCAAAAGATTCAATTTGTATTTCATTAAATACACATAATCATATCTCTATTGATTATTTGTGAATGTAATGAAATAAGACAAACCACCTCTTTCATGTATTGCCTAAGACCACATACATCTATAAGTATGTTCTCTTTTTCCTTTTGAAGAAGTCTCAATTATCTTATCCAATAAATAAGACTCACATATTTTATATGACTCATAATCAAGAAGATCCAAGTAACAATTCTCTTATAACTTAACCTTCTTAATCAAGCTTATGTAAACAATTTATATGTATATTAGATCCATAATAAATAAACATATTTTTTTTTAAAAAGGAACGACTTTTATAATTGAATGTAAAAGTGAATTAATTTAAAGTTAAAGTTAAACTAAAAATGGAAATGATGTTTTTAGAGAGTATAAGAACATACAATCTAACCCTAAGAATGCTTAAAGAAAATCTCAACCCTAACTCAATTTTTCTTATAAGTTCTAATAGGACAAGGACATTTTTTTTATGTTGAATTTTTTGGGCTTATGGTCTGATTGGAAGCCTTAAAGGCAAGATCTAATCATGGATAAGGCTTTAAAAGCAAAGAAGGCCATGGACTCCTATTTTATTCCTATTTTTTTGGTCTTTTTATTTTTTTTTCATATTTTATTTTCTTAATAGATTTTTGAAAAAAAAAATTAAAGGCAAGGCAAGGAGTAGGTTATATTTTTTTTTTCCAAAAAAATTATTATCTTTCTTCTTCTAGTCTTTGAAGGAAAAGAGAGAATAAAAAAGGCCTAGGGTTTGGATCTACTCTAACAAATAGAGGAGGCATTAATCTTCATTTTTATTATTTAAAAAAAATCTTGGCTTTTATTGTTTTGTTACATTTAGTTTTCTTAAAGAAATTTTTGATTTCACTCTCTTTTGGAGTTTTAATGCTTAGACCCAAAAAATGAAAGAAAAGATTTGAAATAAGAGTTTGAAAAAGCATGCCATTGTTACTAGAGATTTTTGTTGATTTGTGTATAGGCTTGACCTATACTAAGACTGGTACTGGTATTGGTACTAGTACTAGTAATGTGGTGCTTGGTGAGAAATTTCATGTTTGATTTTTGTGGGGAGTTTGTTTAGTTCAAGTCATGTTTGCATGTTCAAGAAGGCTTAGAGTGTTAATTCCAACTTAATTTCATGGGTTAGGAGTTTAGATAAGAGGGCGTGGAAGGGAGTTAACTAGTTTAAATTAATAATGTTTGATTAAGCCAATCTTTTTTATTTTTTTATGAATTTTTTGACATTTTTTTATACTTTTTATGTTTGATTAATTTTCTTCTTCTTTTTTTTTTGAATGTTGCACTTGTACTAGGATGATTTGAAAAGGAGGGAAAGGAAGGAAAGAGGAAGTGGTAGCTAATGGTAGCAACCACTTTCTATCACCAATGATGGCTGTGGTGACTAGTTTATGGGAAAAATTGGAGACAAAGTATATAAAAGAGGATGTAACTAGTAAGAAATTTTTGATATCAAAATTTAACAATTTTAAGACGACTAATGGTAGGCCAATAATTTTAAAATGACTAATGGTACAAAGAGGATGCAACCTTCAGGGAGACATTCCCAACTACTAAGCTATAGTTCCAATAAAAATAAATGTGACAATCCAGTTGAGGTGATTAAGGTATTTTCTAAACTCAGTTTTCTACTTACAACCTCTGGGGGATTCCTACTCTTGGTGGTTTACATTCAATTCCATTTGGCAGGCTATATTCTAGTTTCATTTCATATTGGCTCCACTTATGCATAATACACATGGCATTTCCCAAAGAATTACACAAAATATTCAATTTTCATATCCATGAACTTGATACAAGATGGTAATTTAAGGAATTATGAAGCATTGTGTAAGGTTTTATAACAATTCTAGTAAGCCATTAAACTAGATTAACAAAAAATGTTTATGGTGCTAATATGGCTTATTGATACGAAAGGGAAGCTGAGGTGTATTAAAGACAACAATAAAAAAGCACCACATCTCAATTGGGCCAAATCCAAACCCAAATCTACTTGAAATCCAAATGGTAACAACCGATTCACCAAATATATATACTAAATTGATGAAAAATATTAAGAAAACATTAAAACATGTAATTTTGAAAAGGAAATTTAATTAAACATAAAAGATAAACCTAATTAAGTAAATATAAAATTGTAATTATAATATAAATAAACAAAATACAAGACCCTAGTTAATTTCTTTTTGTAGGAAAATATTTTGTGAAAATAAGAACAAAGAGTCATTCATGACAATAAAAGAGACAAATGTTTATGAAAGATAATTCTTCAATAAGATATTAAGTGATTGAAAGAAAAAAAAAATTGAGAGATACTTGTTTTAACAACCATATGGTATATAAGAGTCAAAAAGGAACAAAAAGCAATAAGTGTTAATTACTTTCTTAAGACCTATTTCAAAGACAGTGGTAGCCCACACTTTTCTTGAGCCTTTTTATTTGAGTTTTAGGATTTAAGGACCATAAAATCCAATTTATGGGTTAATGGGATTAAGGTTAATTGGATTAGGATTTTTTGTTTTTTTGTTTAAAATTGCCAACTATTAGTTAATTTGTTATGACCCAAAGCTATATTAATTGTTATTATAATTTTTTTTTTCTAAGTTTTTACTTTTTTATTCTATTCCAATTCTCAATTTTCTTAGTTTGTTACTTTTCTATTATTTGCAATTATAAATTTGTTTCTTTACACAATCATTTATGGTTGAAAGAAATTAACTAATTAATTTTTATAGTGGAATAGGCTTATGGAATAAATAATTTCTATTTATAATAAACTAGGTTATAGCTTTGTCACTTCCTAATTGTTTATTAATTAAATGCAACATGTTATCCTTGTATGCAACTTTTTATTATTTGGAAATCATACAAAGTTTATTAAACCTAAATATAATGTCTCATGGGAGATATTAATTACTATAAAGTTTCATCTTGATGGGACCATGATGTTGCAACCTATGATTACATATGAATGGGAAGATTTCAAGGTCATTGAAGCCAACATTATAGATACCTTATTGATGCCTAGCTTAGATGTAATAATAAAAATCCATGGATACAATGACATAGTTAACTATATGCTAGTTGACTATATGCATAAGTTCCTTAACTAATCATATGAGATCTAAGTAAGACAAGTGATAAGCAATGTTTGATATGTTGAATCAGATGGTTGAGATGAAAGCATATTGTACATATCAATGTTCTACATGAGGTTGATGAACTTGTATTTGCCATTGTTGAGGATATTCTACATATAGGTGGTGTTATGCCAGAAGAGCTTGATGGTGGAACTAAGAATGTGGGGAAAAGTGTTGGGTATGTACAGAATGAAGTTGAGGGTGCAAATGGTCTTGTTGATGGAATTGTGACACAATCTTCTATTTATAATATAATTGATGAATAATAGGGTCATCAATTAAGTCAAACTGTTTGTCATGAACAACAGTGTCCTAAAGATACTGACATTACAAAAGGGCATGAACAACATTTTTATAATGCTATTATTCTTGAACAACACATTAAGAGTACATATGCTAATAACAAGTCTCTTTCAACTTGATTGAAAATTAATTGCTCATGCTAAACCCTTGATTAACAACTTTGTATTACAATTTTAGATGTCTTTATATCATCCCAAAACATTAGTGTTTAGTACCAACTAAGTTCTAGCAGCTTTTGTTGACAAATTCAACTATCACGTTGGTCAAATTATTTCTTAGGGTGGCCTAAAGGCTTCTAGTTAGTGGCTAGTAAATCTAGAACCTTAATGACCTATCCTTGATTTCTAAGGATATAGGAATGTATGTCTAGTTGGTTAGCCCTAGTCCTAGCCCAGATCTCACACTAGACGACTCTACACTCCTTAAAATCTCTGGATGATCACCTAGTTTCGACTAACTATTACTCATGAAAAACTTGCTATCGCATAATTATCATGTAATCTAACTGGCCTAAGCACTAGAGTTTACTAACCTAAGTAGCAAAGCTACCCCTTAATCTCATCCTAAGCATGACTCAAGTCTCTGATTAGTAGCTCTCAAGACACTCCTCAACTCACCCAAAACCATCAGTATTATCACCTAAGCAATCTGGTTAAGTGACCAAATGAGAATAAGGCTAGAATGAGAAAACCAGAATGCATTCATTCAATGATAGAACATGATCTCCAGGTACATGAGTTTAAGAACCCTAGAGTTGAAATGATTTACACAATCATGGAACAAAGGGAAAGAAATGCAAAAATGAGAAGAATCAGCTGTTTCTGTCTGTCCTTCCCCCCTCTTTATCTAAGTTCATTCACCCCTCTTTATCTTCCTTGTACTTAATGCTTTCTTGGCTGTTCATGCTTGCCTTTTCATCTTCCTTGCACTTTAATGCTCCTTTGGTCGTTCATGATTGCCTCTTCATCTTCCTACCTTCTAGAATGGATTATTCCTCAACCTGGACATTAATTCCAAGTGGTTTGGACATGATTCCAGGCCTTAAATTTGGATGGTGGAGTATCATGGACCAAAACATACAAATTAGCCCAATTTCCAGCTCCATAGAGGCTTACTGAACTTCACCCATGCATAACTCCATTCAGATGGCCTTATCTTCTTCTGTTTCCCTCATGAGAGTTGTAGCTCTTTGAGTTAGCTTTCTAAAGACTCAAATGTGGCAGCTAAACTCCTTCCCGTTTATGAGATATGGCCAAAAAACTAAGCAGTGCGCGGCTGATCTGCTCTGTCTAGCGCCCCTCTCGTGGTCAAAGTTCAATATTTTGCCTTGTCTAATTGGTTCAAAATTTGCACATGGTTTCTTGGTGAAAGTCATAGGTCAGTCTTTTACCTATCCATAGAAATTGGTTTTGTTAAAAGAAGCCTCCTGTAACATAAGAAATAATCAAAGTACGTAAACTGCACAAAAACTGAATTTTGTCAGATTTTTCTGATAATTGGGCATATGGACAACTAAGTGAGAAGTTAATCAAATTTCATCATCTAGACTATCAAACATACATAAAATATTAAGTATGAGGCAAAATATTATGCAAAACTTGGTTGTTATCAGCTATACAAACTCATGGACAAAAAATAGCCCCTTTAAGTAGATCAAATATTGTGTAGCACACTAATATGCATAAAAAAGCATTGGGTAATAATTATCTAGAACCCTTAACAAAAATGTGTTGTTAAGTTAACAATTAGTTGATACTTTGTAACAATTGAGGATTGTACTTTTGAAACAATTAAGGATAGTATTTTTGAAATAATTAGGAATTATGATGTATTGGCCATAGGATACACTTGCTTTATTTTGTGATAGTGTAGCCATTAAACACCCATTAATATGTGATTTTAGAAGGTGTTTTATGAATTCAATATTTATATGGTTAGACTATACCAATAAAGAATTTATTACCTATTATAACACTTATGTTGTGGCTTGTTATCTAATAAATATTTGCTTTTTTTTTTCTAGTTTAGCTTAATAGTTCAATTATTTAAAGACCTTCACCTTGCCAATACCCATAAAAGGAGAGCCACAATGATACTTTTCCATCCTAATTGTCACTATCCAACTAAAAAACAAGAAAAAAAAAAGCTATAAATCATGAGTTTTTATACTATAACCTCTTTTCTTATATGATAAAGAGCGAAATTTTTCCTTTTAATAATGTTAAAGTTGGAACTTAATCTAAAATACCCACTATCATGGCTTTTCCTCAACATTGACCACTATGGACTTTTGTGTGAATGGTCAAAACCCCCTTGAAATTCTAAGGATTAGAGTTATCAATAGTTTAATTCATTTATGATTGACAAACAACCATTATCCACATTTGAACCAATTGTGTTAACATTTACAATTATAAATGTATATAACAAATGTGTCTTACAATTAATAACCTTATAGTAGTAGAAAAACTACAACAAAAACATGATGTTGCCTTTTTTGCCAAAATTAAAACACAACACAATGTTAATCAAAGGAACATAAGTGAATAGTATACAACTACATAACACTAGTTTATATTATATTCACCCTTTAGAATTGCATTTTCTTTCAATAATCAACACTTTACTCATTTCCTCATCTTAATTGTTGATTTTGTTTTTCTTGGACTCAATATACTTTTTGGTTAGCTTAGACTTTGAGAAGCAAAAGTAGGAAAGTTAGTTCACCTTACTAGTTGGTGCCATCTTTCACCAATGCTTGGCATAGAGATTGGCATGAGTCAAGCACATCAAGGAGGCAAGGTGAACATAGAGACAATGCTTATAGTAACAAGATAAGGAAGGCTAGGTAAAAGTTAAGTTATGGGTTATGGCATTGATGTTTAATGGCTAAAGAGTTGGGAGCTAGAGCACATGTGTGATAGGTTAAATAAGGCAATGTCTCTTGCTAGTAAAGGGTCAAATTCCTTAATGCTTTTTAAAGGGGAAGTATGTTCTGATATAAGGTGTGATGGCTCAAGTAAGGCAATGTCTTTTACCACTAAAGGGTTAAATTCTCTAATACTTTTTAAGGGGGTAATGCATCTTTGACACAAAAGTTAGCTAATGCATTGACACTATGTGAGCACTTAGGCTAAGGTTTAAATGAACAATGTGTGGGTTAATTGTGAGTTGGCTTATAGGTGAGTTAAGAACTAGCTTAAGCATCAATGAAATATTAGTGCACAGTTGGAGTTTGTGTTAACTATATGCAATTTAATTGTAGGATGGATAACAAGGTGAAGGCTTGGAGTGTAGACCAAGCTATAATGAGAATCAAGGACCACAAAAATAAGGATAATATGGAGTGTGCTCTCCAAAATCATGGGAATATATTGTTACTAGGCTGATTACATAGCCAAGGTGAAGTGCTAGCCAACATAAGTGCATAGCTTGTCTAGCATGAAAGAATGAGAACATGGCTAATTTTTCTAATGTCTTGACTAAGCCACAATAAGGTGGTAAACACTCCTCAAGCATAGGAAGACATGGAGACATTATTGGCCAAAAATCATAGGGAAGTGCTTTTAAAAGTAAGGGAATACCACTATGCATGATTGACTTAACAATTATATCATGCATGTCCTTAAGTAGTTAAGTGTATCAACTACCATAACTTATAACTTATAAATATGTAATGTAAACAACCAAAGCTTAACATTTGAAAAGAGGAAAGCATAGAGAAAAACATTTATGAGAGATTTGTCAAATCCTTTGTACTTTGTGAGTAAGGAAGTAATAATGGTTAAGAAACATTCTCATATATGGGGGCATTTAATTGTGCAATTAAGTGTTGTTGTGCACAAACACTTTTTTTATGTGTGATTGTGTGCAAGGTTTGGTTAAAATGAAAAGGTGTCTTGGCACCATTAAGGGCAAAAAATTTTGACTCAAAGAAAGGCCCCTACTTATAATTGTGGAAGTGATGCACTCTTGTTTTTTCTTTAGATTCCATTATCAAATTAAAATCTTCAGCTATTAACCAAAGAAATTCACAATAACGTGTATTATTCTTAGGCCTTCCCTTAGTTGTTTTCATCAATCCTATTGCAAATTCCCATACTCTACACTAAAAAACCATGATTGGTTATCAGATTTCTACACTAACAAATTGATAAACCTACTTCTACTTACTAGCCTAAGTTTCAAACTTGAATTATCCAAAAGAATCCAATTGCTTCCCTTAAACCCTCGAGCCTCCTCCCTTAAAATTTTGAAGAAACCAATTTTCTTGCAAACCTCACTCACCTTCCACCAGCTCACTTGAGGTTTAACCAAACCACATAGGGCACATTAGTCTGTAATAATAACCATAAAGTCATTTTAAAGCTATCCTTCACAACTTTGAAATAGTTGCAAACAAGTATATTCATAAGATTCTTAGAGTAAAAGAAACAAAATTGTATCAACCAAGATCTAGGCCAAAGCTTATAGCTCATCATTATTAGATGTAAAGCCTAAAACATTCTCAACTTACATTGGAGTTTCTTGAACATAAGAGACCACATCCCTATCCAAATGTTGTGATACCCCATATTCCATGACAAAGAAGTTGTTAAGTGGATCCTCTTTAGGGTTATCTAGCTCATAACACTATGACTAGATTGAGAAGCTCACCCACTTTAAGGCCTAACAATTGCCTCACTCACTTAATATTTTGAACTTGTTGATGGTACATTAACAACCCAATATCTTGCCATTATTACCACATGGAGGATCATTTTAAGCAACCAATTTTGAAGATTTTGTGCTATTTACATTCATTAGTTGTCAACAACCCATGTCCCCTTTAACATCAAACTAAGCATCAACATTGTCATCTTTCATTACATTAGTTGTCTTATACCTATAAGAATTCATCCCTTTAATAGATAGAAAACAATCATGATAACAAAAGTTTATGACACCATTCACTAGTCAAATCATACCCATCATCCTATTCATAAGTAACCATAGGAACCAAAGCTCTAATCTACACCTTAACTTTCTTTTTACCAAATGCTAGTTGATCAGTCTTCTTGAATGACTTGAGAGGACTCAAAGAATTCATTCCAAGGCTTTATTTTATTACTTAACTTAAAGTGGGGCTTCTTTTGGTGCAAGGGAGGTTGATATTGGAATAAAAAATAAGCTTAAGTTGCACTTCTAAAACCAACCTTTTAAATCCATTCCATAATATATCTCAATTTGTGAGACATGGGTTGAGTTTCCCTCAAACCCAATTTACTACCCCCTTTTTAGATGATTGATGTGGGTTGTAAGGTTGGTCTCTTAGACTCGCATGTTTGCCATTGGATGAAACTTCTTTTTTTATTTTTTTCTCCTTTCTTTCTTTTCCTTGATTTTTGGGTATTTTCATTATAACAAAAATTGTGTAGTAATTTCCAACAAATAAAATTTTCTCCTTTTTCAATATTCTCAAAACTCAAAACTTCTTTTTTCAAAATTTGAAATTTCTATATTTTGCCAAAATAAAAATCTCTTAAGTGCTAAAAATATTTGCATATAAACAATTTTTCAAACTAGTATATAGGTTGGAAACCAGTAACTGTTTTTAAGAAGCTTGCTCTAAAATGCCCTTTGGTTTAACAACGTCACGTACTATAAGATTTTATCAAAATTTTTCACTCTTGCACTCTTATTCTTTTCTTGATCTTGTGGTGAAAGTGGTATCAGAGCCAAAGGTTTTGTTGTTAAGGAGAGAAGGAGGGTATACATAACTATTAGAAGGAGAGAAACCAAGTGTGAGAACCAAAAGGTTTAGCATGAGTGGAAAGGAACCAAATAAGGGTGTTCTAGGCAATAAGTCCTAGGAAAGGTAATAAGACCGTTGGTAAGCCCTAAGGCATAGGTAGGGATATCTCCACAAAACCTTCACTAGCTCTAACTGTAGGTTTATCTCTATTCTGGTAAGTATGTCTATTCTTTTTCAACCTTCTACATCAAGCTATAACTTTGAGGCTTCTTCCTTAGGTTTCATCAATTAGGAAGAATTCTTGATTGAAAACTTTGACAAATTTATTAACACATGGAAAATTCTAAAACCAATTGAAAAACAATTCTACCAAACTAGTTAGTTTAATCTTCTCTATAAAACTGACTACACCATCGAAACAAAGGAATGTGACTTTCATCTATCCAGCCCTATTGAAATAGTAAGACTTTTGTCCTCTACCTCTATCTAACTTCATGAAAAACACCATAGTTACCTCCATCTTGGTCTTGTCCAGGTAGGTATCAAAACTTTATCCTATAAAGGGTTAGATACTTCTATTCTATCTTTTTTTTTCCACTATTTTCTTTTATTTGGAGATATAGTTTTTCATTATAGTACTTTATTTTTTAATTCTTTAGATGAATGAGTTTTAATAATTGACCATCAATTATAGTTGACCTTTTTTTTTATTTTCTTCTTTTTTCCACCCTAGTCAAGAACACAAATTTGTTTAAAATGTTATAGACTCATACATGGTAGAATTTTCAATTTGGTTTATTTTTCTATTTGATCAATTTGAAAATGAAGGGATTTTTAGTTTAAATGTTGGATTTACATTTGTTAAGGAAATGATAATATACAAGAAGATAGATTTTAGACAAAAAAAAAAAAAAAGATATCACAAGAAGACAGTGTTAACCTCATCAAACTAATGCTCCCTTGCTTTTGTTTAGATTTTTAAGACATCACATTGCTAAGGCATTTTTTTCCTTTCCTTCTCACCCCCTTATTTTCATTAAGATTTTAAAGAAATTTTTGTGCTACAATGGTTTTTTTACCCAAGACCCTTTAAGAAATTTAAGTTTGGAACTTGAGCTGCCAAGTATAAGTGAGCAATTTATTTATTTGCTAGTGCAAAAAGGTGATGACCAATCTGGTTTTTTAGTGTAGTGTATACGTGTTTGCATTTAGATCAAGGAAAATAGCTAAATGAAGGCCTAAGAACAATCCATGCTACTGCAAATTTCCTTGGTTAATAGTTACTGAATTTAATTTGATAAGGGCATCACTACCCAAAAAATAGATTAAGGTAGTGGTTCAAATCTAGTGCATTTCAGCTAAAAGCCATTGCCTAAAGTCTAATGTTGTGGTTTTTAGACCACTACATTTGTAGGCACTATAATAAATCTAATGTAGTGGTTTTCTTTGCCTATAGTAACATATATGAAACCATTGCCTAAAGGCATTTCAGACAATAATTTTTTAGAGAATTGACAATAGTTTTTTAAGAGAATGGATAGTAATTTTTTAGGTGAATATGTAATAGTTTTTTAAAGGAATAGATAACAATTTTTTAAGAAAATAAACATCAATTTTTTAAGGAAATAGGTAATGGTTTTTTAAATGAAGAGGTAGTGATTTTTTAATTGAATAGGTAGTAATTTTTTAAGCAAATAGGCAATGATTTTTTAAGAGAATAGGTAGCAATTTTTAAGAAAATACGCAATGATTCTTTAACTATTTTGATGTCCCAAAACTATAACATCTATGACAATTATTTGAATAGAACCAAAAAGATTGATTACACACTAAGTTGTCCCTAAGGAATGCATTTTCTTGACAATGAATTTTTTAGGGAATATGTAACAAATTTTTAGAGAATAGGTAATAGTTTTTTAAGAGAATAGATAACAATTTTTTAAGTGAATAGGTAATAGTTTTTTAAAAGAATAAACAAAAATTTTTTAAGAGAATAAACATCAGTTTTTTAAGGAAAAAGGTAATGGTTTTTTAAGTGAATAGGTAGTGACTTTTTAAGTGAATAGGTCGCAATTTTTTAAGTAAATAGGTAATGGTTTTTTAAGAGAATAGGTAGTAGTTTTTAAGAAAATAGGTAGTGATTCTCTAACTATTTTGAAGTTTTAAAATTATGACATCTATGACAATTATTTGAACAAAACTAAAAAGATCGATTACACACTAAGTTGTCCTTAAAGAATGCATTTTCTTGACAATGAATTTAGAAAGCAACCAAATGTTGTGTAAACAAAGGCAGCAAGCAAAGATCAATATGGGAGAAATGAGTCCTCTCACTAAAGCATAATAAGCATTTGAAATGTAAACATTGGGCTCGATTAAGTGTAATAAGTAACAACTAGGAGAAGATAGCAATAGAAATTCATGTTAATTTTTCAATCTAGATTCAATCCATTCCAATTGAAGAAATTCATATACTACCTACAAAATCTTCAAATTTGAGAGTATAGAGTGTAATTGCATTAGCTTCTTCTCCATATCCTCAATTTGCTTCTTACCTTTCGTGAGGTAATAGTCTCTTACCTTCACGAGGAAACTAGCAACAATCCACATTCTTCTCCTCACAAGACCAATGTAGAGAGAGAGAGAGAGAAAATAAACATTATATGCATCCAAAAGTAGACAAATGTATGCCTTCAATGCATAAGGCCTTGAAATGATTGCATAAGATGGTAATGGTAGTAGTACTAGAAAAAAATTAAGCATTTAAGGGTCAAAGGGTATTACCAACTAGCATAAGTCTTACAAAGTGAGACTGTACTAAGAAGCAAGTAGTATTAAAATCAGTTTTGCATGTGATTGCACAAATTTTTTATTAGTGTTCAACTTCAAAAGAACACTTGGAAGCTTATTCGAGCAACCTTGAAAAACACCTCTAATAATTGCCTAAAGCATCCTTCGTGGGAAAATTAGTATACATCTTTGTGCTAGCAAACCTATCATATATAATCATAAAGACTTTGAAATGGACAATATAAGTGGAAGACATACCAATTAGTTGTTTTGTAACTTGCATCCATAACACAATTATCAAGATCAATAAACATGCCAATAACCTACACCTATGGTAGAAGATTGATGGCTTTGTTATGGGAATGTAAGAAAACTTGAACTACCTATTAGTTACAGAACAATAATGGGTGTTGGTTGTATTGTGATCCCACCTTCATGTATTCCCATAAAGGCCAAAAAGCACAAAAGGAAGAAAACATTAATAGTTTAACAACTAACTTGAAATTTATATTTCTTGGGCATAAATATGTGATCTATTGATCTTTCTTTATATTCAAGGATGGTTTGAATGAGCAGAGTTTCATTAGAAAATTAACACTTTGGTAAGCAATTATATAATTATGAAGAAACCGTTAATAGTATAAACTATAATATAAGAGGAAAAAATGCCCAAGTATGTATAAACTGATCAATAATGCCAAGAAAAAGTGGAATAGAGTAACTACAAGATGAAATGAAGCAAAACAATCAAAAAAGGAAATGGGAAGGTTAAGGTTAACATTATCAATTCCTAAAATGCAACTATGAAATCATTATAAGATTTAATTCTTTTTGTTTAAAAAGTGAAACAAATGAACATCTAGGATAACATAAATTGATTTTGATTTTTACTTGAGTGGATGTATGTTTGGGATAAGAAGAAACACATGGATTTCTACCTTTTAATAGTGTCATCTAGCATAACATGCCTCTAGTAAAAGATCCTATGATTTTGTATCTAATATAACTTTAATTACTTTAAACAAAAACTTGATTGATGAAAAGAGTAAACAATAAGCACCAAACCAATCAAACCATAAATGGTTTCCCAATTAAATAGTAGCTTACAGAAAACTTCAAAACATAAATATTAGATTGGGAAAAGAAAATAGAAAAGAAGAGCAAGAAGAAAAAAAATTGTAAGGACATAGTGAGCTTTAAAGGCAATATTCTTCATCACTACTCTTTTTCCCATTTGCATGCATTTGTGCAATAATGTTTCCTTGAAGACTTAAAAAGAAACAAAACAAAGAAATAATTAATATTGGATGTCTATCTATTATAACTTTCATAATTTTATCCTTACTTGCTCTTCCAAGGATGGTTTTAATATTTTAGTGTAATTTCACTACAAAAACATTGTTCATAGCAAGCAATTACAATTATAAAGAAATTTTACAATAGAATATGAAAGTGATTGATGGGAAAAAAAATGTAAGGATATTTGTAAACATAAAAATCTTGCCATAAGAAAGTGGTGCACAGAGAAATTGTAGAACAAAGAAAAGAAAAGAAAAAAGAAAACAAAGGAAAACAAAGATTATATTTATGCCTTAATGTAATGGAGAAGGACAAAAATCCAAATTAATTCAAGATTTGAATTCTTTATGTTAAAAAACAAAAAACTAACGAACATTGAAGGCAACAAAAAATAACACTTGTCACTGCATGGCACAACAAATTTTGAAACTTATTAAGATTATGTTGCTTAAAGGAGCAAAATCATTGATAATTGGCTGGTCCTAGCAACCCAAAATTGAAGCTTTAAATGACCAACCTAAAAGGGCTACTAAAACTCAATAGGCACTTCACAAATATCCCTATATTTGAAAAGGAATCATGCAACATAAAATGAAAGAATGTCATGTCCTCATATTTGAAATTCAGTAGTGTATAAAATTTGACACTACAGACAAAACTAAATAGATATGAGTCCTACTCAATTCAAGTGAACAAATCAATGAGGAATATGGTAGCTCAAAGGTCAGAGAATGAAGCTAAGTAAAAGAAAAAAAAAATGATGAAACAATGAAAAGCTATAATGCAACAAAGTAATCATATTAGGAAAAGAAAGAAATGATTATAGAAAAAGAAGTAGCCAAAGCTTGCAAGGCCATTGACAATGACCTCATTTACAACATATGATATAACACTATGTATGAAATTCCAACTTGCCATTGTCCCTTCCTTGTTGCCCAACCCTTTATTTCAAAAGCTAATTGAAAATAACAACAAACAAACCAAAACTAGAAATCAATTTTGCAAACCTTAGACAATCTTAGAGACAATCCAATCAAAATACTAATTAATTCTAACCTAACAAAGTACAAAAAACCCTAATGCCCAAAATTGTCTAGGAAGAAAAGTAGATCAAAATGAATTGAACAGTTTTGGGAGAAATGAATTTGATTAGGAGAATTGAAAATAAATTTACCCCTTCATTTTTTTTAATAAAAAGATTAGGTAGAAGTCTAAAACCACTACCTTATTCAAAAAATAGGCAGCAATTCAAGATCGTTTCCTTAGCCCTTTTCTATAACACAAAGATTGCTACCTATTTCCATTTCAAGAAAATCTACTTTTAGAAAAAGAATTGGCAATGGTCTAGAAATGTAACCTTATACCTTTAATTTCAAAAGGAATAGGCAATGGTTTAGAACTACTACCATAACCCCTTATTTTGAAAAGTAATAGGCAATGGTTTAAAATGTTGATTAGTCCCTTATTTTGGAAAAAAAAAAGATTAGGCAATGGTTCCAAACCCATACATTATTCCTTTTTCAGAAAAAAAAAATGGTTCAAGACTGCTGCCTTATCCCTTTATTTTTTAAAAAAATATGAAGCAATTTAGTACTATTGCCTTAGCCCCTTATTTTTTTTTTTATAAAGAAAAAGATTAGGCAATGGTAATCCTTTTTTATATATAAAAAAAAGGGAAGCAGTTAAAGACTATTGCCTTATCCTTTATTTTTTAAAAAGAAAGAGTAGGCAATAGTTTTAGACCACTACCTTATTTCTTTTTTAGAAAAAAAAAACAGCAATTTAAGACTATAGTGTAAACATTATAATTGCTATCATTTCCTAAGATAATGCAATAGTTTTGAACTACTACATGAAGTCAACTATTATCACATTATATTTACACAATGGTTATTGGTGTTGTCTTAGGGGTTTATGTAGCAATTTATAATCATTATCATAGTCCTTGTGTTTGGTAATGCATCTCTAGAAAAAATGGGAGTGAATCACCTCTGAGATTATAAGTGGGGGCCTTTCTCTATGTCAATCAATGAGCTATCTTTGGTAGACTTAGGCTTCTTGGGACCTCATTTAACTTGGCCAAAAGGTAAAACATCTCAAACAAGAGTACTCTATAAATTAAACAAAGCTTTGTGCAATGCGTAGTGAAGGCTTTCTTGGCATGTGGTGGTGATTTGTCATTTTTTGCAAGTTAGCTTTAGGCATTTTTTCCTTTACTAGTATGGTTGAATGGGATTCAACAAATGCATAAATCAGATTAGCCATTTCAATTTTAGGTAACATAACTTCTTCCTAAGGATTTTTGTATGCTCTTATGAGACTTATGAAATTAGTAGGTGGCTTTCCTTATTGTATTTTCAAAACTTTCTTCTATTTTAGTGGAATGGAATAAAAAAAGTTTTTGGTAATGTCTTTTCATGAAGGAAACAACTTTTATCGTGACTCTAGGGTAGCTAACTATCTATGGAGAATCGCATGTCAATGGGTCTTATTACCTTAGAGCATCATTTATAAATTGAATTAGAAGCAGTTTTTGCTTAAGAGGAGATCTTCTAGTTCCAAAAATATTTAGCCTAGTGGATTTCAAATAGTGACTACAATACCTAATACTTTCAAGCAAACACTATGTCCCAAAGAAAATGTAATAAAATTAAAGCTTTACAAGATGGCATAAAGGGATGGATTTGGAATAGTGTATTGTTGCACCTTTAGCTTGTAATCATTTTAAATAGTTATATTCATAAGAGGGCACTCTTTTGGATGCTTTTCCATTCCTTGGTTGCTTTCCTCATTTATCTACTTCAAATATGTTTGCTCTTACATGGTCTTTTAATAATAAATATGTGAGGACTTGGTTGGTCCCTTAGTTATTGATCATGGAACATTGCTGGTCCTTAACTTAAGATAGAACCATGTCACAATGCAAAGCCTTATGCTTGCCATCTTCAGTGCCACTGCTCAACTTAATGGTGCTAGTTGGTTATGAAGGGAGCTCTGTCATTAGGAGACTACCTCTAATGACTTTAATTTTCTTGTTATTGTTGGCTAGTAAGTCTGATTCTTTTGTTGATAACAAGAGCTTTCGTTTGCTGTTTCTTTAGCCCAAAAACTTTTCCTTCATTTTGTTTGGTATATCAGAAAATAAGATCTATTAAACTTTTGGAACATGTCATCACATTTAGAAATTTGAAGAGAGAAATCCTATCCTACATAGGAAACAAAGATTAATCAAGATTCTATCTCATAATTGACTAAGTATTATTTAGTTTATTGGCAAAACTTTTGATTTAAACTTTTAAATTAGTTGATCCTTGTGGTAAAAGAATGATAAGAGATAGGGTACAACTCTTCATTTAACTAAAACTTGATTCACTTTCTCAATATGAGAAACTTTAGCAACATCTTATGAGTCAATGAATTTTTTGAGATTGACTAAGGATATAAGACCAAAAGAAAAGGAGTTATCTCAATAAAAGGTGGAATGTAAAGGAGAATAATAAAAGAGAGAAAGGATAAGAAACAAGAGAACAAGCAAGACAAGAAAAGAGAAAAAGGAGAAGGTAATAGTGTTTAATTTGTTATATATTTTCATCTAATTTTACTCTTATATTTGTGTTATTATTCCCACTTATGTTTTATTTTATGCATATTTTACATATTTTTATTTTTATTTTTTGTAAGAAAGGAGTATTGTGAATATTTCAAATGAATGTGTCTCATAAATGGAAAAAATATTGATGGAAGAGTAAGAAGTAAATAAAAGAAACATTGACAATATTCCTGATCTAATTTGGAGTTGCTTTTGAAGAGGAGTCCTACCTTTATTCAAAAACCAAACCCAATCATGATTATATCCCATTATTGATTGAGTACTATTTAGTATTTTGGGCATAAATTTCATTTTAGAAGTTCAAATCGAGTTATTATTATAATCAAGAAAACTAAAGAAATATGGCTACAACTTTTTAGTTTATAAAGAACTCTAATTTGGTTTCTATATAAAAGAAATTTTAGTTAGAAGTTATGGGTCATAAATTTTTTAGAGGTTAAATGGACATAAGAATTCTAAACTTGTGAAAATATAAGAGGAGACATAAAATCAATAGAAAGATAAAGGATAGAAAGGGAAGAAAAGAAGAGAGAAAAAGGAGAAGGAAAGTGAAAATAGCAATCCATAAGTTTGGAGAAAGAAGTGAAATAGCTTTGACATTCAGTTTTTATCCTCAAAGACTAAGTTTTTTTTTTTTTTTTATTACTTATTCTTTGATGTATTCTCATTGGTTTTTTTTAAAAAAAAAAACTCAATGGATTTGTTGAACTTTATTATAACTAGTTAAATTACTTTAAGTTAAAGTTTAAATGTAATTTGATCTGTAATTTATGTGATTAATTGTTCTTTTAATTCAAGACCTTTTTTAAAAAAAAAAATTGTTATTTGTATGAAGAGTTCATATTATTGAACATACTGCTTTAAGAGTTTGACTACCTTTTGCATGATCTTATGATCCATTCATAAACTTGAGAAAGAGTTATATGAATTAGATCAATTGTAATATTAACCATGTGTTAGACATTGAGATTAAAAGATAATTAGGATCAAGTGTGGTAATTGAAGAAGAGAAAAGGGTTACGAGTCCCCTTTCTTAAATTTAAGATTTCATAAAACTTTATACTTGTTTGCTTGATTAAAAAAACACACAATTAATTTAATAAGCAAAGAAAAGATTAATTTGACTTAAGAAAGGTAATTAATTAATTAGGAAAAATCTCCCATCACATGTAATAATTATTAATAAATCTTTTTTTTTTTTGCTCTTAGTTTGAATTATTTAATGGATTCTATAACTTGGATTGAATGAAATTTAGACCTTAGTGTCCTAATATCTATAGTTTCTTTCCACTTGGAAATTGAAAATAATTTTTGTAGTTAATTCAACTTGGGTTAGATTAGAATTTTCCTAATATTATAGAATAGTATCCATGGGAATGATAATCTATTCATTCTATGTTGCATAATTAATTAGGTATACTAGCCTAAATGTAGTGCATAATTCACACATTATGTTTTTAGCATCGTTGCTAGGGACTATTCATCTACATTATTAACACTAATAATCTAGCTTTGGATTAGATTATTAATTTGTAGTGTTAATTATTTGCTTTGGATTTCATAGTATTTATTTAATTTACTTTTGTAGCTGGGTTGTTCCATTTAGTTTTAGTTTACTTGGTTATAATTCTTGGTTTGTAGGCATGGTAGTGCATGACCTATGCTAGTGGTGAGGACTTGCTACTTTTGACTACAAGATAGAGTGAACCATTATAAAATTTTTGACACAAAAAGAGAATAACATTATAGCACAAGAAAAGGAGGTACAAAAAAAATGAAGAGCCCTTAGTTCATATGCTACACCATCTTTAGAATGGTTGATACCAAGCATTACTAGGCTAGAAATCTAATCTAACTCCTTTGAGGTCAAGTTGGTTATCAATCAAATGATCTAAATGAGTGTTCTATAAATGGTTTGCCTAATGATGATCCCAATTCTAATATCGCTGACTTAAAATTTGTGATATTTTTAAGTATAATGGTGTGAGTAATCATGCTATTAGGCTTAAAGTGTTTCCTTTTTCATTGTGTGATAAAGCATGAAGTTAGTTTAACTTTTTTCCTATGGGATCTATTAGTATTATTAACTGGAATCCCATGGCATAAAAAATTAAAGCTAAAATTTTCTCTCTTTTTTAAAAGATGAAGATGAGCAATCATATAACTATGTTTACCTATTTCAAGAACAAGTTATTGTATGAGTCATGGAAAAGATTTAAGAACTAGCTTAAGAAGTATCCTCACCATAGTTTATGTCATAGGGCTAATTTCTAGCACCAAAATTCTTTTCCCTTGATGGTACCAAGACACCTTTTGGTTTTAGCCAAACCCTGCACATAAACACACACAAAAAAAAATGTTTGCACGTAAAAACACTTAATTGCACAATTAAAAGAAATGCCACCATATATGGGAATTTTCTCAACCATTATTACTTTTTTACTCATCAAGTACAAATGATTTGACAAAGCTCTCACAAATTTTTTCTCTATACTTTCCTCTTTTGTTGATGTTAAGCTTTGGCTACTCACATTACATATTTATAAGCCACAAGTTATGGTAGTTGATACACTTAACTACTTAAGAACATGCATGATATAACTCCTAAGTCAATCATGCATAGTGGTATTCCCTTACTTTTAAGAGCACTTCCTTGTGACCTTTGGCCAATAATGTCTCTCTGTCTTCTTGTGCTTGAGGAGTGTTTACCACCTTATTATGGCTTAGTCAACATTAAAGAAATCACCCATGTTCTCCTTCTTTCATGCTAGACAAACTACACACATGCGTTAGCTAGCACTTCATTTTGGCTACCTAATCAGCCCATTAACATCATATTCCCATGATTTTAGGGAGCATACTCCACATTATCCCTATTTTTGTGGCCTTTGATTCACATACTAACTTGGTATACACTCCAAGCCATCACCTTGTTAGCCATCCCATAATTAAATTGCATATAATTTTCCCCAACTCCAATTGTGCACTAATATTTCATTGATGCTTGAGCTAGTTCTCAGCCCACTTATAATCCAACTCATAATTAAACCGCACATTGTTAGTTTGAACCTTAGCCTAAGTGCTCACATAGTGTCAATGCATTAGCTAACACTTATGTGAGAGATGCATTACCCCCTTAAAAAGTATTAGAGAATTTGACCCTTTAGTGAAAAGAGACATTGCCTTGGTTGAGCCATCACACCTTATTTCAAAATATACTTCCCCTCTAATGAGCATTAAGGAATCTAACCCTTTACTAGCAAGAGATATTGCCTTATTTGACCTATCACACATGTGCTCTAGCCCCAACTCTTTAGCCACTCAACATCATTACCATAACCCATAACTTAACTTCTACCTAGCCTTCCTTATCTTGTTACCATGAACATTGACTCTATGTTCACCTTGCCACCTTGATATGCTTGACTCATGCCAAGCATTAGTGAGAGATGGCACCAATTGCTTGGGTGAACTAACTTTCCTACTTTTGCTTCTCAAACTCTAAGCTAACTGAAGAGCATATGGAGTTCAAGAAGAATAAAATCAATAATTTGGGTGAGGAAATGAGTTAAGTGTTGTCTAAATGTATTGAGCTGAAAACAAAAAATAGAGATTATTGAAATAAAATGCAATTTTAAGGCATGAATATAATATAAACTAGTCTTATATAGTTTTATATTATTCACTTATATTCCTTTGATTAACATTGTGTTGTGTTTTAAGTTTGTGAAAAAGACAACTTCATGTTTTTGCTGTAATGTTTCTATTACTGTAAGGTTATCAATTATATCACATTTGTTATATACTTTCATAATTGTAAATGTTAACTCAATTGGTTCAAATGTGGGTAATGGTTGTTTGTTGATCATAAATGAATTAAAATATTGATTATTCTAACCCTTAGAATTTCAAGGATGTTTTGACTTTTGGCACAAAAGTCCATAGTGGTCAAATTATTTTAATGTTTCCCTTTCTAGAATTACATGTTTTAATGTTTCTTAACCAATTAAGGGATAGTTGAATCATATTTTTCAAAAATGCCAAGATATATTAGCATATTTTGTTTTTACTACTGCATATAATTGATGTTGGATGTTTCAACTTTACAACAATTTGAAATTGCTTTTGCTGATGTATTCCTTAGCAACGAATAGGTTCATTTACTTATTATGAACATACTTAATATTTCATGCATGCAATTATTTGTAAAAGACATTGCTTATTCTTAAAATGTTTATACAAATGATATGGTTCTAAAAATAAAGTTTGTAAAATAAATATACTTTACAAAAAATAATTGTGATGAAATTATAAAAATTAGATATTTATCATATCAAAGTATAATTCCTAATATTATTGTATTGCTTACATATAAATAGTTGATTAATTAATAAATGATTTTCCATCTTAAAGTAATTGTTGGAGAATGTTCTATTGTTCTCAATAGATATTGATTTGAGAAATCCTTACACAAGATGGAATGATGATTGCAAAGAATTGTGATCTCCTTAATATAATCAATTGTTATATTATCATTTGAGAATGAATATGATTAAACAATATAGAATAAGTACTACATTCATACTCAATATTTAATTAGAGTATTAGTAAGACAAAATAATTGAATTACAGTAAGAGACTATATATTAAAAAAATTAGTCAAATCACTTTTACAGTTCTAATATTAAATTAATCATAACATGTATTTAAGTGATAAATTAAAAGGGTTTAATCTAACTAAATTTTTGGAATTATAATTTATATTTATTATCTAATTGTTAAAATCTTAATGGATCACATATATAAAGAAAAAATGATGAGAAATGCAAAAAGAGACTAAGTTAGGATTGATTAGAAAGTTTAAGAAATTTTTTTAGTCAAAATATAATATTTAAAATTATAGAAACTAAAGTATAATTTATTAGAAGTTAATACTAGGCCTTACATAGCCAAAGTTCTCTGTAAATAAAACCTTATATGGCCAACCAAACTAATTCTTGTGAGCTAGTACTCTATTTTGGTTTGCTCTTTTATCTCTCTCTTCCCTTAAAAGAGTTTATGCTTTTAAGAACTATCTCTATAGTTTCTTGTATGCATACTATTAAAGTCTGAACTTTTGGATACTGACAGCTTGCAACAACTTATCAATTTAACTTAAAAGAGAAAAAAAGACTTGATTTATTGGTAACTATATCATCTTTTAGTATGACTTGTAATTAAATTTAACAAACTATGATGTATTTTGGGAATTCAAAATTTTAAAATATTTATATTATTATGTATTTATTCGATAAACTTTCATTTAATTTCCAATAATAGTATTTGCTTGTTAAATATAATTTAATTTTATGTTTAGTTGTTATTGATTAACAATTCAATTAATTTATATGTTTATTTAGTGTTATTACAAGTTTACAATTAATTCCTTGATTTGGTTTTTGGTTAAACACATAAAAAATGAAAAAAAAAAAAAAAAAAAGAATCAACATTCTGTCACATTATGCAAAAGAGAAAAGTACTTTCTTTTGTGTGTCATGGTTTTGAGAAATAGAAAGAAAAGAAAAAGGGGCTAAAATTAATTTGGACATTACTATGGATTGTTCGGTAATTAACCATGGCAGTGTTGACAGCTCTAAAGAAAGCCATATTGGGTCGCAAGGCCAAGCCTCGTGTGGCATGCATGCATGGGTAATTATACCCATGGTGGTGGCAAGGCATGGCTTTCCTACCTTGTGGTGGTTATTGCTTTTGACAGTAGCTTATGTGCCTACAAGTTGGTGGTTACTTGAGTCATGGTTAATGAATGTTGTAAACATGCTTCCATTGCATTAGGAAACATTTCTGTGAGTAAGAGAGATGTCAAATTAGCACAACAATAAGTTCAATTTGATTAGATTTTTAAGATTCTAAATTATTTAGAAGTGGAACATCTAATTCAATTAAGTTATTGTATTAAAAAAAATTTAATTCAAATATAATTTTAAAAATTATTTTCTACATTATAAATGGTGTTTGACTAAAATTAAAACTTCCTAATTGGATTAGGATTGAGCACTTATGATTGATTAGATTACTTGTTGAATTAAAAAACTATTTTTTAATTTCATTAGGACTCTTAGTTGGATAGGTAAATTAAATACTAAATTTCATATTAATAATTAAAATAAAACATATATTTACTTTTGTGCATATAATCTAAATATGATCACATGATAGAGGATTATAACCTTATAGACCCATGTCATTGTTTTTATTAACATGAATGAATGTAATTTTTGTAGTATAGAGATTGCTTTTTGTTCCCTTCTCTTATTTTCTAGTCGTAAATTATATTCTTATTTAAACTCTTCTTAAATGTAACTTGACATTTCTCTCATAATTATGTAAAAGTTAAATAATTAAAAAATTTAGGATTAAGATGGGATATCTATTTGTAACTATAAAGATCTAAATGAAGGTGTCAAGGGAGACAATTTAAGAAGATATTTCTATTATATAGACTCCCCAATACAACTCCTATGGATCCCATCTAATCTTAGTATGTCCATCTTAAGATATCAATAGGAGTACAATTATAGGGTTTGGTATATCATTGCCATTAGCACATCTTAATTTGTAGGTTAGATCTTTCCAATTTAAGGACATATGTCTACTAAGCCCCAATCCCTTCCCTTCTTTGACTCTCGGTACCTAGACACTTTGAATCAATCCTCTCCTTATATGTTAGCTAAAGGGGGTGGGTTTTCTCCTATTTTCTTAGGTAGTTACACTGCAACCTTTGCTTGTCAGTCTCGTCTCGTCTTAATTCAATTATACTTGTATGTAGCCAACCATGTACCTAATGGTTGACATAGATCTCATGAGACCCACCGTCACTACAAAAAAACCCCCTCCATTTTCCTTCATTACTAAAGAGAGTAAGCAACCTCTATTAATGAAGGACCTTGAGTAAAATTTCTTATGTCTTGTAAAATATCCATCAAGCAGTCTAGTCCAATTAACTCCTCAAAGTGGCTTGTCAACCTTGCTTTTCCTCCATCAAAATAATGCTCTTCACCAAATGCCTTTCCTTGGGTTAGGATGACACAGCAATGAGCAGTTTGCTTCAATCCCTCAAGAGTAGGATGTTGGCTGAGATAAAGCTAAGAGCTAACTTAGGCTTTCTAGGTATCGTCCCTTCTTTCCAAAAGGGAAGGAAAAAAAAAGATATAAGTGTTGTAAGACCTTATTCTTTTCTACTTGATATTATTTTCCTCAGTTTTTTTTACATTTAATTTAATTGCAAAAATGGCTTTGGAAGACTAATTTGCAATCCTCTAGAATTTGACCATTCATCTTCCTCAATAGCTTGAGGAAGATGACATAGTAAAGCCTATAATCATGCATATTTGAATATCATACTAGGATTGTATGCTATATATCCGATATATATTACAATTATGATGCTAATGCATGAGATAACTATAATTAACTAAATCCCTCAACTTAAATATTAAGTACATGATAAGAACATGGTGAGTTGGCTTTTATAATTATACAATAAGACCATAGTTTTGTTTGAAGAAAGTTTTCTAGGTTAGCTAAAAGCCTCCTCAACCAAAATATGGTTGGTATGTATGCATGAAATTAATACACACTCTTCATATATATATATTGCTAGGTAAAATTGAGTAATAATTTGTCCATATATACAAAGCATAGTTAATGTGAACAACCTCATTAGACCAAATGTTTTAGACTAGTATAAAATCTTGAGAATTGTTCTCAAGTACGAAAAAAAAAGTTCTACATCTTTGATAAGGATCTTTCTACTCTTGGAGATGAGGAAGAAGTGGAGGCATATATTTAGCATAAGGATGATGATGATCATGCTATATGTGTGATGTTAGCCTATATGTCTCTTAAACTTCAAAGGTAACATGAGAATATTAAGAATGCTTGCACAATAATTTTGCATCTCCAGATATTGTTTGATATAAAAACTTGGACTAAGAGATATGAGATCTTAAAGGAATTATTTTAATGTAAGATGGTAGAAGGAGTTTTAGTGAATGCTAATATTATAAAGATTAGCTATATTGAGAAATTGGTTTGATTGAGTTTTACCATAAATTTAGAGTTAAGTATTAACCTAATCTTACCTTAGGTTTGTTCATAGTTTATTGTGAGCTTTTATATGAACAAGTTGGAAGTTACATTAGTTGAATTATTGAATATGCTTAAAACTAGAAAGAAAACTCTAAAGGAAGAGAAGACTCCTTTTTTTCTTGTCGATTCTTCCAATGTGAAGAGTAAAAGGCCTAAGAAGAAGAACAAAAAAGGAAAGGCTCAAGCAACCAAGGCATTTCAATCGAGTGGTGATGTGAAAAGGACAAGAGCAAGAGCACTTGTGATCATTGTGGTAAAGAAGGCCACTAAAAAAGTAATTGCAAGATTTATCTTGTTAGACTAAAGGTGAAGAAGCTTAGTGAAGCCTTTGGTTTAGGTATGTTTATGATTGAGATAAATATTTCCACTTTTGATTTTATTACTTAAATATTGGATGTTAGATATTGTTCTCATATTTGTTGAAATATGTAGGAAATCATCAAAAGTAAATGGTTAAAGAAATGTGAGGTAGACCTATGATTTGTAAACAAAGCAAGAGTTGCAACATTAGCCATTGAAACTTGTAGTTTACTTTTTCTTTCTAGGCTGGTAATAGAACTAAAGAATTGTTATATGTTTCTATGCTTTCTAAAAATATCATTTCCATTACTAGTTTAACTTTAAATGAATTTACATTTACATTTAATGAAAAAGGTTGTTCTTTTTAGAAAAAAAAAAACATGTTTATTATAGATCTAATAATTATATAAACTTTTTATATAAGCTTGATCAAGGAAGGTTAAGTTATAGAATTGTTACTTGCATCTATTTGATTATGAATCATATAAAATATGTGAATCTTATTTATTGGATAAGATAATTGAGACTTTTTTTGAAAAGAAAAGGAGAATATGTTAATGAGTTATTAGGATTCATACATATAAATATATGTGGTCCTAGCCAACACATGCAAGAGGTGGTTTGACTTATTTCATTACATTTACAAATAATCAATTGAAATATGGTTATGTGTATTTAATGAAATACAAATTTGAATATTTTGAAAAATTCAAAGAATTAAGAAATGAAGTAGAGAAACAAACTAGTAGAAGTATTAAAATCCTATAATTAGATTGAGGAGGTGAATACTTAAGCTAAGAGTTTGGTGGTTACTTGAAAAAAAATGAGTTTTTCTCTCAATGGACATTTACTTAAACACCACAACATAATTATGTTTTTAAAAGGGGAAATATAACCCTATTAGATATGGTTTGTTCCTTGATGAATCAAGTTGATATTCCCTTATCTTTTTAGGTTTATGCCCTTGAGATTGCTACTTGCCTTCTTAATAGACTTTCATCCAAATTTGTTGACAAGATGCCATATGAGATATAAAATGGTAAGAGACCAAACTTCTTATGTCTAAAGACTTAGGATATGATGCTTACATAAAGCGTATGTCGTTTGAAAAATCTTGGGATCATGTATTCCTCTCCCCATACCAGTAAAACAAAAGAAGAATAATAAAGTGAAGAGAGTTGAAGGAAAAAAATATAGAAGCAAAATTTACAAAGTCCAAAAATTAGATAGATAAAGTCTATAAGCATTCTAATTAATGTTAAAGTGTTCAATAAAATTTTATATACATGCTTCAATGGTATTATATATATATATATATATATATATAATTGTATATTTCTTGATCATACATTAAGACTACAAATATTTTTAGCTAGTCCTTTCCCTCCTAATTTTATGGGTTCATATGTTACGGACTTTCACATCATCTTACTAAATTAGATTTAAATCTTTTATAGGTTAAAAAATACAAAATTAATTATTTTTGACCTTAATTTTTACTTTTATATTTAATTACTTCACAACTTTTACTAATTAACTCTTCAAAATAAATATGAGTAAACTCCATAGTTGTTTTTTGTCTCACTAAATGATAAATTAATTAAACTAAAAACTTTTAATGCCCTTCAAAAGTGTTTGGCCAATAGTTTCCTAAATATATATATAGCAAATGAAAGGGTGCAAAAAAAAAATATCAAAGCGAGAAGAAACTAAAGCAAGCATTAGGTACACATGGCTAGCAATATTGTAATAAGGAAACTTTTGGCGTTGGCATTTGCAGTCATGCTCATACAATCCGCAATTGAAGTGCAAGCCTTAAGTTGTGTACAAAATTGTATCATTGGATGTCCTGGTGCATTTTCTGAGGCATGTATTCCTTTGCATGGTGTGGTAATTAACTACCCGCAGCAGGTATTCTCATTAACTAACCTTTTGTTTTTCAATTTTCTTTTGGAAGATCAAAAAATTATAGACAAAGTTGGACTCATCTCCTTTATGAGAGTATTACATGGACAAAATGTATAGGAAGGGATAATGGTGTAGATTAGGCAAAAAGTCCCACGTTCACCTTTCTCTAGGTGCATTGCATCTTTAAAGTGGGAAATCATGCCTCAGATAACTATAGCACCAATAAATCCTTAACCATACCTTAGCTCACTCAGTAGTAATTGAATTATCTGATAGATTTGCCCCCTTGGGCTATAAACTTGGCCTGGCAGGAAGCAAGCCCAAATGGACTCTTGCATGTACGTGCTATCAATTCAATTGCACCATGCATTCCGTTCCATTCTATGTTCAATTAGTTATGCAGATTAAACTCCACGTGGGAAGCTATTCAATTTGTGCCACTAGTGGAACCATATTCCAAGCAAACTGTATAATTTCCAATTTCAGTGATGCAGTAATATATATAATATGTTTTTCTTTTTCTTCATTTTTTTGTAAATGTATACCAAAGGCCATTATTTATGATATTGGATGACAATTACTTCGTTGCCACTTCATTGCCAGCCCACTCAATTACTTCGTTGACAGGAATATGTTTATGAGACATGACAAAGCTGACATAGCTATTTGGAGCCCAACAATGGAAGAGAAGGGGTAAGGATAAAAGCAAGGTGTTAAGAGACAAATTTTGGGTTATAATCTTTAAAGAAAATATGAAAAATAAGGGAAAATAACTAAAGATAAGGGCACCATATTTATATGGTTAGATTAATTTGACTTACGTATATAAGTAAAAGTGGAAGCAAATATTAGTAAAATAGAGAATATAATAAAACTCTTATTGAGTCAATTGACAAAAACTCAAATAATGAATATGAAATTTTAACTCTCTTAATTTTATTAATTTTTACAACATACTATATTACTCCTTATTTATAAGGAACAAAATCAATTAACTCTACTCAATTTCTTGATGTGGGACTTTAGCTAACGACTTAACAAATCTCCACCTTACTTCAAGTCTCATATGCAGATATAATAACAATGTTCCACTTTTTCCACAAACACCCAAATCATCATAACACGCCAATTAAGTTCAAGCACTGTTTGAACTTAACAATTGAAAGAGGCATTGTAAATATATTTGCAAAATTGTTTCTTTTACAAATTTTCTTAACTAAAATTTTTTTCTCAACAATTGTCTCTCAAATGAAGTGATACCTCACATAAATATGTTTCATCCTCTCATGATATATCTGATCCTTAGTCAAGTGTATTGTACTTTAACTGTCATAATAAATGGTAACAACATCTTGATGTAGACTGAGCTTACCATACAAAACTTTCAACCATAAGACTTCTTTGATTACTTGAGTCATTGTTATGCATTTTGTTTCAGTAATGGACAAAACAACAACATGTTGCAAAGTAGCTTTCCAATTAATAGCAAAACCACCAATGCAAAATACATAACCTATAAGAATTTTCTTTTACCAAGATTAGTGATGTAATCAGAATCAATAAAGTCAACCAATGTGTCTAAATTTTTATCAAACTCCAAACATGTGTCCAAAGTACCTTACAAGTATCTGAGAACCCATTTCACAGTCTGCCAATGTGATTCGCATAGAGAAGACATACCTACTAACCACACTAACTACTTGTGAAATATCTGCATGTGTGCAAATAATCACATACATAAGACTACTAATAACACTCCAATGCGAAACTTTTCCCATATATCTCTTCTTTTCATCTGACTTTGGTAACTAAGTAGTTGATAATCTAAAATGATTGGCAATGGGAGTACTAACAGGTTTGATATTTTTCATACCAAATCATTTTAAAACTTTCTTAACATAATTCTTTTAGGTTAAATATAACTTACTACCTTCACAATTCCTTTTGATTTTCATATCAAAAATCTTCTTTGTTGAAGCACCTAAGTCAAAGCATCCAAGTCTTTTGTCTCAAATTCACCATTCAAAAACACTTTTAAAGTGTGAATCTCTAACAAATTCTTGGTCGCAATGAGCATGTTGTCAACATAAAGTAACAAGTAAAAGAATGAGTCATCATCTAGATTTCTGAAAGTAAACATAACTATCATGCATGCTTACAATAACCATGACTAGGATAAAGGAATCAAATCTCTTATATCACTATCTTGGAGATTGCTTTAACTCATACAAGAATTTCTTCAGCAAATAAACATAGTTGTCTAAAGGAATCATGAAGGATCTCTTATATTACTATCTTGGAGACTGCTCCTTGTATATTTGCTCCATAAGCTCACCATGTAAGAAAGCTATCTTGGCATCAAGTTGTCTAACTCCAAATCATACATGGCCCACCAAAGTAGGCAAGACATTTATTGAACTATTTTTAATAATAGGTGAGAAAACATCATCAAAGTCAACACTTTATACCTGACTGGAGCCTTTTGTAATCAAACATGCCTGTACCTTGCATCTTCAACCCTTGGTATGCCTTCCTTCTCTTTGAAGACCCATTTGCAGCCAATGATTCTCTTTTCTAAAGGTGGGTTCACAAAAATCCATGTATCATTCTTGTGGAGAAATTTTATTTTTCATTCATTGCAACTAACTACCTAGATGAGTCAACACCTAAGATAGCTCTTAAATATGTAAATAATTTTCCATTTTCATTAGTCTCTTGTGTAACTGAAAGAGTATAAGCAACGTAGTCATTATATCTTCATAGTAGTCAAATCTCTCTTCTTGATTTGTCTTTGGCTATAAAATAATCCTCCTTCTTATCTTTAGAAGATTCTGCAATATCTAATAAATTTGATTGAATGTGAGGACTCCACTATTGAGTATCTCGATTCACAACTTCAAACTCCACCTGTTTGTATGCAATGTCACCATTACCTACATCAAATGAAAATAGAGGACTCTCTTTTTAGATGTAACATAGAGGATTCATCAAATATAATATCTCTACTAATCATAAATTTTGGTGGATTAAGATACCATAAATAATATCTCCTCACTTCAGATGCATGTCCAAGCAAAACACACATTTTAGCTATAGGTTTCAATTTTCTATCATTAACATGCATATATGTAGAATATCTAAATATTTTCAAATCAAAGTAATTAGTAAGAGTATTTGACTAGACTTTCTTTAGAATCTTGAACTTTATAGATATTGAAGGTGTATGATTAATGGACTAGGGGCTCATGGAGTTTTAGTTTCATTAATTTTATTGATTTTATAACAAACTATATTACTCCTTATTTATAAGGAATAAAATCAGTCAACTCTACTTAATTTCTCAATGTCGGACTTTAGCTACCAACTTAACACCATTTTTGCTTTGGAAGGCTATATAATTTTTTTGTTTCTCCAATGCAATGCATACAGCCCAAAAGTAATGGCACAGAGTGAAATTAGTCAAACATGCTCAATACTCGCCCTTGATTTATCAATATATGATTTGATACATTCCATGGATTCTCACTCTTTTAAGCTCCCACTAGCTTTTGTGTGCCATGATGCTAAATCATATCCATGGAAGAGTTGCTTGCAAGGACCAAAAGAAAGTCAAGATAATTTCCTAATTGAGTTAGACATAAGTGGGACATTTCTGCCTAAAAGGGTTTTTTGTCAGGTGAATGCAAATTCATTAAGCTTCAGCTTAGCTTGAGTTTTGCATTGGTTATTAGTTTTTAACTTTTCTGGCCGAAGCTACTATGCTAGTGATCCTTTGCTAGGATAGTTAATTAACATTGTAAATTTTCACAAACTCTTATTGTTTAGCTTCTTGTTGTTGTTGTTTTTTTTTTTTTTCCCACTAAAAGGGTAGGCAAATGGGAACGTACCCTACCCTGTACAACAAGAGAGACTTGGATGTAGGGTGGGGTTCAATTATCATTGGGATGATATTATGAGATTTATTAACTAACATGCTCAATAATTTTTATTTGTGATTCAAAAAACAATGTGCTGTTTAACAAACCTAAACCCTTATTGGCAACTTTGAACAAGCCAAAATGGGAGTAGAAGAACATCATGCTAGTATAGAAACTGACATAAAAAGAAAGTTACAAGAAATTGAGTTTTGGCCAATAAAGGGATTACTAAATTTTCATTGAATTGATTACTAGTACGTCAATAGAGAATAACAAAATATTCAATCTTACAGTTACAAGTGGGAAGAACTGTAAACATAACAATCTTCCCTTACATATCAATTTTAAAAATATACCAAGAACTTGAATTTTACCCAATACAAAACTTAAGTGTTGGATGACAATAGACATTGATCATTTTTTTCTACATTTTTTCTCCATTACAAAATGCTATGAATATCTACCGAGTTTTCTCTCCATTAGACAATACACTAATTTCTCAATTAATGTGATCTCTATTATTTTTCTTGAAGGTTCTATATTCTTCATTTGAAATGATAAATTAACTATAGCAAGACAAGGGTGCAAGAGGAAAGATGTTCTCATACTCCAACACAATTTGCTTGAAAGAAGACTAGTTGGGGTGGTGAGAATGATAGAGTAAAAGGTACCAGTAGGAAATTTCAACTATAAAGTCAGGTTAAGGATATAGAACAAGTAAAAATCTTGAGGAAAATTTTGGTCATTTACAAGTAGCTGATACAAATAAAGTTGTGGCACTTGTACACTCCATTGTATCCACATTTTGGATCCCTCCAAAGCAAAGATGGCCATCTTGCTGTATTAATTACTTGTGCATGGTTCATCTAGATTCCACAGGCCACCCCATAGCCCATCCTCTGTTACAGAATCTGCCCAAGGTGCAACCTACAGATACATCACTTGCACTATTGAAACTTTTTATTACATCTTCTGCTTTTTGTTGCTCTTGCTGTTGATCCTGATTCTATTGTTTTTGATTTAAAACTCAAGCTTTTTGCTTCTCTTATATTTAAAAGTATCTCTCTTTGTTCTTGAAATGGGGTGTCCAGTAGTTCTTTATCTCATTGTCTGTCCGGCCAGGCAAGTGTCTGGCAATAGTTGTCTACCTGCATAAAAATTATAGAAAATAACTACAGTTTTGCCGCAGCAGCTAGTCTCTGTAACCAAAAAGTGTCTCTTCACTAGCACTTTAGGGGAACTATGAATAACAATATAGTATCTAACTACAACTTGAACTTAAAGGTGCAATTTGAGAGAGATGCATTACTTGTTAACCCCAGAAAGCGTGCAGCTCATTAATAATTCACTCCTCCAGATGTGTAATTAGACCTCTTTTAAGGCCAGGCAGCACAGGCTCAGGGTAATTTACCCAGCTCAGCCTGCAGCTTTTGCCACTCCTGTTTTAGCCTGGCAGCAACACAGCAGTAACACAAGTTGTTAAATCAAAATAAGAGAAAAAAAAATTGCAGAATTGTCTTTTTAAATTGTATGTGCTGATAATAAATGTCTTACCAGTGCACCTGGCCATGGAACTCCACCTTCCTTCTCAATACAACTTCACATATTCACTAAGCAACTTATCCTCTTCAGAAGTCCAAAGACCCTTCCTCCACCCTTTCTCAGAACCCTCCCAACTGATCATGGCTACGGTTGTTATTCCACTTTCTCTACTTTTCACAATAAGACAACAACATTCAGGGCTTTAACCCCTATGCCTACAACAAATCCAGTAGAGTATAAATAGTGCTTGCAGTAATTTGATAGCCAAATTTGCCAAAAGACCTACAAAATATTCATGAAAACTGAAATTAAAGGTTCATCAATATTCACCAAAGAGCAAGCATAAGTTTCTCTACTAAAATATATTGTAGATTGAAAAAGACAACTACAGACCCACTCAAAGTGCAAGGGGTCGTTGTAAATATGGTAAATCCTACAAAACTGAAAATATGGCTAGGGATGTGAGCAATCTTAGGCTGGTCCTTAGATGTCAGTTACTCTTTTCTGGCTTCTGTTGGAAACCAGAGGACTCACCATTTTGGAAGCAATTTCCTTTCACTACTTGAGAGATCAAAAATACTTCAGCATTGATTTGCACATAAAATGATTTATTCTATACTGAGGAAACGAAAAATTGAAATATCCCAGCCTGTGAATCTCACAAACCCAACACACTCTCAGATATATGAGAAGCTCTTGTGGGACAAAATACATATAAGTGTTTTGTAAGAAGATGATACTAGTTTTGATAAATTTGGTAAGGAAAGATGCAATGTCAATTGAAGATGCCTACAATTTTTTTTTCCCTTTTTTGAATTAAAAAAAAAAAGAAATCTGTTAATTTGTAGGTAGAAAACAGCACTACAGGCTATCTTTTTTAATAGAAACAAATTGGATGGAGATGGAGATAAAAAAAAGAGAGCAGTAGGAGGAGGAACCTGCTGAAACAGGAATGGAAAGATGGACAGATTTTTCTCTGATAAAATCAAAGTTTATAGCAGCCATCCCACTGGATAGATGTCTTTCCCATCGACTGTGATGTTAGGATGTGGGCAATCTTGGGCCAATCCTCACCCATGTTGTTTTTGCATCTCTCTGACAGTTGGGAACAAGCAGCAATGTATAAATATTGTAATGAGGTGAGGTTGGGCATCTGCTCCGGCCAGGCGCCAAATTAGAGCAATCCAATATATTTAGTCTGTGCAGGACAATTCAATGCAGAAGAAGTCCTCCTTGGCAGATGCACCAACTTTGGAATATTAGCAACATCAAGTGAGACAAGGCTTTTAAGGCGTTGTCCTTGCTATTGAATATCATCATTGTTGCTGCTGTTGCTGTCATTATCATAATTGGACAGATCTGGATCTTAGCAGCTTTCAACGTAGAGATGTTTGAGGGAAGAAGGAGACCATGCTATTGTTGTTGTTGCTACTGCAACAGATATCTGGTTTCAGCTAGCAGTAGTACCCTTCTGGTTGCCTTTTCCATTCCCATCATGCGGCAAATTCACATTACTTAGCTCTCCTCCCAACTTTGCTCAAGTCATTTAATTCACCTAGTCCTTTGCTCTTCCGTTTTGGGTTTTTACTAGTAGGTAGTATGAATCACAATAATCTCTGGCCATGTCAACTGTCCAATCCAACTTGGCATATGAGTCAAATTATAGCAATAAATGATGTCAAGTTTCTTGAGACCAACCAGATTTTTGATATCCTCAGATAATTGTCTAAGTTCATAACATCCATATAGTTTAAGAACTTACAAGTTTTGTAATCTGGTAATTGAACGGGCAGCAATTTGATCTCAGTATTCTAAGTACCTTAACTGCTTTAATTTACCAGTGGAATTGGGTACTTTGTATCCATGTATATTTAATTGCCTTAAACACTGCAGATTACAAAAAATTACAGTGGCATTGCCTTTAGCCTATTTTATAGGGATTATAGTATTTTGGCTCTGATACCAAAAAATTCCGCCAACTTTTTGTGTCAAAGCAAAGATACCAGAACTTTGCCAATTGTCCCTGTTTCTAGTCAAATGAGATATGCTGAGTTTTCTTACCAAATTCTCTCAGGTTGAAATTGACACAAACACTTTCAGCTCCAGCTACTGAGGAAGTAAGATCGTGCATTAAGTCATGCATATTGCAACTCATTATTTTCCCCAACTCATCTTTAACCACATCTTGGAAGAAAGACCACCATAGGAGATCCATAAAATACTCCCAACTAGTATAATAACTTAATATACCCTTGTGTCATTCAAACATCTACCAATATCTTTTCATTAACAAATTTTTTTAGGTAATCTTTTTATTCTCATCACCCAATGCCGTCTTTCCTATTCCTCCCATTCCGACTATGGAAATCACAGTCATATCAATCTTAGATTTCTCTAACAAAAGTTGTCTAATTGCATCTTCATCAACTTCTCTACCAACAACTATTTCAAGGACAAAAGAAAGTGTTTGCTCTCTTTTCTTAGCCATCACAAACATTGACGACTCAACAGGACGTTGCTGATACTTAAACTGCGTTCCGACACGCATAATAGCATCTAGCCTCTCCCGAATTGCCTTGATTTTGCGGTTTAAACTTGAAATGAAAAGGCTTACCTCATTTGTCACTTTATTCTGCGTCATGACTTGTCGCAACAGAACTAAGTCATCCAGCAAGTCCTCTGCATCGTACACGACTTCTTTCAGATCACCGAGCCAATCTTTGACTGGTTCATCACCTCGTGCTTGCCGGTCTTCTGCATCAAGAAGCCCGACCTTGACACCGTCAACAGTAGTGCGCGGCAATTCAATCTCGTCTTCAACACCCCGCCGCAGGCCAATCTCTTGAGGAGCAAAGGAGCCTAATTTTCCAAGAATTCGTTCTGCAACGCTCAACAGTAATCCTTCTGCCATGTCCCTATTGGGTGCAAGTTGAAAAGCAAGGAACATTATTTGTGTTTGAAGTGATAATAGTCGGCGATCTCATAGGCTTAGGTGCGGTAAGATGTACACTGGGAATTTTTGGGACAAAGGAGGCTTAGGGTTCAACGATGAAGACATGTACACATAGCATGGTCTTTAAAATCGCATCCAAATCCACTAAGCACCATCCAAATGTTTACATAAACACACCAACGCGCATACATACATACATATCTGTCACCATGGCCATATGTTTGCATAGATAGTCGTTCAGATGCTGACTGGTCAACTTATCGGAGAAAGGATAAAAATTAATCCAATGGGAAGCTTTAAGAAACAAGTACGTGGCCCACCCCCACTCTTCGAAGAACAATTAACAAATAAGAGATACTTAATCGACAAATAAGAGATACTTACTGTACCCTCGAAAAAAAAAATAAAATACTTGCAGAAAGTGGGCTTACGAAAAATATATAAAATAAGTGTGAAAGTGAAACCTACGGTAGGAGGTGGCAAGTGGGAATCATCCACCAAAATCCGTCCAAACCGACATCACCTCTAACCTGACTTGGTTGTCAGGTTATCCCATCTTCCCCCTACCCAATCAAGAGTAACGAAATGTTCGGTGAGTTAAAAACAAACACTGAGTTAATATAATTTATTGAAAAATATTAAAAATAAAATAAATCATAAATTTTAATATTTCGTGAAAGTATGTTATTAATAATTGTTAAATTTTTTTATTATTTTTATTATTTTTATTTTTTACACTATATATATCTCAAGTTATTTATTAATAATTATTAAAATTTTATAATTTAATTTATTTTTTAAAATAATTAAATTTAGTTAATATTATATATATATAATATTAATTTAAATAAATAATAATAATAATATAAAAATAAATTTAATATATATTATTTAAAAAATATTTTGATATATAAAACTTTTTTATTAAAAATTAAAAAAATGTATATATATATATATATATATATATAAACTTTATATGATTTTTATTTATTATTATTATTTTTTTTTAGAAAATATTTATATTATTGAAATAAAAATTTTAATGATAAATACTTATTAAATTCTAAGTTTAATTAGGATTTAAATTTTTTATAATATTAATTTTTTGAAAAAAAATAATTTTATATGATATAAAAAAATTTAAATTTGACATATTATTGATATAATAATTATTGAGATAGTGAATAATATTATTAAGTAATTTTTAATTATATAATAATTATAATATTTTTTGTAATCTTTTTTAAAGATTAGTAATTGATCATATTTTTAATTTTTTTTAAAATTTATTTTGTGTTAAAAAATAAGTATAAAAATTGTAAAATATAATTACTTGGTGTTGGTAAACTCAAACATGTCAACTAATGCAATAGAATAGGAGGAAAATGTATGGAAGGGAGTACAATTACCATCAATTTTGGGAGGAGTTAAGGGAAACTCTTTAATACTACCATTTATATCAAGTTGATTCTTGGCTATGACAAAATACATTTAAATTATTCTTTTAGTTTCAGAATTAGTGATATTTAAATAAAAAATATTAATGTAAAAATAAATTTTATCGGAAAAGAGTTAAAGTGAAGTAACAATATATATATATATATATATATATATATATATATATATATATATATATATATATATAATATTATATATATCTATTTTTTTCAAATAAAAAAAATATAATATATAATTATAGGATGCATGATTATTTTTCTATTGAAATGTTGTCAAACAAGATGACCATTATGTACATCCATATCACGCATGTACAAAGAAATAAAGTTCTTCTGATTGATTCACACAAATATTAACGTTTTTTTTCTAGACAAAAGAAAATAAAATATAATACATGCATGGACAATGAGAATTCAAGGAAGTTCATTCAAACTTGCTTAAAGTTTTCTTCTAATTTGAAAGTTTTGGAAGTGCTCTAATTTTTGTGATGCTTTTGCATATGTGTTGTCAAAAGCATACATAGAAATAATTTTATTCAAATGTTGAAAGCATGAGAAGTAATTTGACTTAACTTATGACCCTACTATTCACCAATTATATTATGAATAGAACATTGTGTCATAATTCCATCAACAAAACCATTTGGACCCTCAACTTCATTTTGTACATACTCAACACTTTTCCCCACATTCTTAGTTCCACCATTATGCTCTTCTAGCTCAACACCACCCAAATGCAGAATATCCTTAATAATGGTGAATATAGGTTCATCAACCTCATGTAGAGCATTGATATATAGAACATGCTCTTTTATCTCAACCATTTGATTCAACATATCAAACATTGCTTGTCACTTGTCTTGCTAAGATACTTCATAAACTCATATTATTAGTTAGGGAACCTATGCATATAGTCAACTATGTTATTGGATCCATATCTTTTTATTATTGCATTTAAGCTAAGCATCAATAAGGTATCTATTATGTTGGCTTCAATGACCTTGACTTCTTCCCATTCATATCTGATCTTAGGTTGTAACATCATGGTCTTGTCAAGATAAAACTTTATAGTAATCAATATCCCACATGTGTAATTATATTAAGGGCTAATAAATATGTATGATTTCCAAATAACAAAAAGATGCATACATGGATAACAAGAAGTTGCATACATGGATAACAAGTTGCATTTGATTAAAAAATAATTGGGACATAACAAAGCTATAGTCAATTTCCATAAGCTTATTACACTATAAAAATTAATTAGTCAATTTCCTTCAACCTTAAATGATTTGTTTTCCTTTTCTACAATATTGTAGATAAAATGATTGTGTAAGGAAATAAATCTAAAATTGCAAAGAATAGGAAAGCTACAAACTAAGAAAATAAAAAATGGGAATAGAATAAAAACTTAAAAACTTAGAAAAAGAAAATTATAATAACAATTAATATGACTTTGGGTCATAACAAATTAACGAATAATTGGAATTTTTAAATAAAAATCCTAAGCCAATTAACCTTAATCCCATTAACCCATTACTTAAAATAAAAATTAATAATCTCATTAGCCCTAATCCCATCAACCCATAAATTGGATTTTATAGTCCCTAAATTCCAAAACTCAAATAAAAAGGCTCAAGAAAAGTGTGGGTTACCACTATCTCTAAAATAGGTCCTAAGAAAGTAATCAACTCCTATTACTTTATGCTCCTTTTTGACTCTCATAGACCATATAGTCCTTAAAATAATTGTCTCTCTCACTTTTTTTTTTTTTTAACTTTCAATCACTTACTATCTTACTCAAGAATTTTCTCTCACAATCATTTCTTTCTTCTATCATCATGGATGACTCTTTATTCTTATTTTCACAAAATATTTTCTTATAGAGAGAACTTGACTAGGGTCTTATATTTTGTTTATTTATATTATAGTTTTAATTTTATATTTACTTAATAAGGTTTATCCTTTTTATGTTTAATTAAATTTCCCTTTTAGAATTACATGTTTAAATATTTTCTTAATTTTGTTTTCATCAAATTGTTATATATAATACGTTAATGGGTTATTACTATTTGGATTTCAAGCAGATTTGGGTTTGGTCTTGGCCCAATTGAGATGTAGCATTTTGTTATTGTTGTATTTAATACACCTTAGCTTCCCTTTCTTATCAATGTGCCATATTAGCAACATAAACATTTTTTGTTAATTAGGTTTAATGGTTAGCTAGAATTGTTATAAAAAAAATCTTAGTTTTTTGAATTGTTACTTTTGAAAGGTCAAATTAGATTTAACATATCATGCAAAGTTACAAATAAAATTGTATATTAACCTCTTTTCATTTCACATAAGAAAATATCAAGACAATCTAACCCTAAGAATGCCCAAAGAAAATCTCAACCCTAACTTATTTTTCTCTATAGGTTCCAGGAGGGTAAGGGCATTTTTGTGTTGAATTCAAGAGCTTATGGTCTAATTTGAAGCCTTAAAGGCATGATCTCATGGTGGACAAGGCTTTAAAAGTAAAGAAGGCCATCAAATCCTATATATTCTTATTTTTTATTTTTATTATATTTTTTATTTTTATTTTTATGATTATTTTTGACAAAAAAAAAAAGGAAAGGAATGGGTTATATTTTTTTTTTTTTGAAAGTAGCTTTTTTTTAAAAAAAATATTATTTTTTTCTTCTAACCTTTGAAGGAAAAGAGAGAAGAAAAAAGGCATAAGGTTTGGATCTACTTTAACAAATAAAGGAGGCATTAATCTACCTTTTCTTTGTTTCAAAAAAATCTTAGCTTTTATTATTTTGTTACTTTAGTTTTCTTAAAGAAAATTTTGATTTCACTCTTTTTGGAGTTTTAATGTCTAGACCCAAAAAAATGAAAGAAAAGATTTGAAAGAATAGGTTCTTACAAGCTTTGGTAAGGGTTAAAGAAAACATGTCATTGTTACTAGAGATTTTTGTTGATTCGTATATAGGCTTGACCTATACTAAGAATGGTACTGGTAATGTGATGCTTAGTGAGAAATTTCATGTTTGATTTTTGTGGGGAGTGTGTTTAGTTGAGTCATGTTTTCATGTTTGAGAAGGCTTAAAGTATTAATTCCAACTCAAGTTCATGGGTTATGAGTTTGGATAAAAGGGTGTGGAAGGGGGTTAACTAGTTTAAATTAACAAGGTTTGATGAAGTCAATCTTTTTTATTTTTTTGTGAATTTTTTGACATTTTTTACTCTTTTTATTTTTTTATTAATTTTCTTTATTTATTTCTTTCTTTTTTCACTTTTGAATGTTTTACATGTACTAGGATGATTTGAAAGAGGAGGCAAAGGAAGGAAAGAGGAGGTGGTAGCTAATGGTAACAATTGCTTGTTGTCATCAATGATAGCTTTGGTGATAAGTTTATGGGAAAATTTGGACACAAAGTATATACAAGAGGATGTAACTAATAAGAAATTTTTGGTATCAAAATTTAACAATTTGAAGATAATTGATGGTACGCCAGCAATAGAATAATTTGTTGAAATTTAAAGGATTTTGAATTATTTTTCATAATATAAATTATCTATGGATGAAATTGTAATTGTGAATTCTAATATTGATTAACTACCACTTTTAAGAGATGCCTAAAATATAAGAAATGGAATATATCCCTTGAAATTCTTGCTAACCATCTTTATGTAGTTAAAGAGTTTTGCATACAAGATATAAACAATAAGCATGACTCTCATGTTTTAAAGTTGAAAGTGATTGAGAAAAGGCAATCAAGTGAATCCACTAACAAGAGAAAGAATCAACCTAATGATAACAAAAGAAAATGAAAGGAAAATAAAAAAATGGGTAAATGTCATTTTTGTCACAAAAAAGGGCACAACAAATATAAGTGTCATCTTAACAATAAAAAAAAAGGGAAAACAAATGGTTCCCCTTTAGAGCAACAAATGAAAAAATGATTCCTTTGATCATAAAGATCAATTCATTTAAGGATGACATTACTTAACATATTAATTTTAATGTTGTGTAAAATGTTTATGAGAACAAAAGTTACTTCAAAGCTATGAAACCAATAAATAATGGTATTGTTATGTACATGTAAAATTCCATTATAGGTTTTGTCATAAGAATTAGGAAGGTAAAAATGCAGTTCACTTCTAAAAGAGTTATCAATTTTACTAATATATTTTATATTCTAAAAGTTAAGATAAATATGATATTAGGTAGTCTTTCAAAAGAACTTGGATTCAAACTTGTATTTAAGACTGACAACTTTATCCTTCCAAAAGAAGTATGTTTATGGGAATGGTTATTTTTGTAATTGCATGTTTGAACTTGATGTTGTTATTGATAATAATGTTAATGTTTATGCTTATATTGCTAAGCATTCTTATCTATAGCATAATAGGTTTAGACATATAACCATTAGAAGATTCCATGATATGGTTAAATTGAAGTTGTTGCCATACTTTGATAAATCTGAAAACAAATACACAAATTGTATGCTAACAAAAATAATTAGAATTCTATTTCCAAGTTGTTGAAGATCTTTAAACATGTTAAAATTAATTTATACTGATATGTGTGATTTGCATAACACAGTAATACTAGGAGTAAAGACATATTTGTGATATTCATTGAAAAATACTCAAACTGCTACTATGTTTAATTACTACATACTAAAAATAAAGCTTATGAAAGATTTAATTTGTATAAAACTAAAATTAAATTGCTAAGTGAATTTGTCTTCAAATACTTGCTATCTAATAAGGGGGCTATATATTATGATATTGACTTCTTAAGTATATGAGAATTAGTTACAAAACTATTATTCCTTACACTTAACAACATTATGGTGTTGTAAGTACAAAAATTGGATGTCAATAGAAATGATCAATGACATGTAATCAAATTACATGTCAATAGAAATGATCCAACCAAAAGTAACAAAACAACCCCATATAAGTTCTTGAATAAATGAAAGCCTAACCTTGTTATTTAAGAATTTGGTTTTATACAGCAATTGTTAAGTTTCCTTAATCAAAATTGAAAAAGTTGGCTGAAAGAGGAATTAAGTCCATCTTTTTAGGATATGCTCACAACAATAAGACTTATCAATTAATGGTCAAACAGCTTAACAACTTAATATTTATAAAAATAATCATTAAATTGATAAATGCTATTTTTGATGAAAATAAATTCATCATAGTTTTCTAATGTTCTAAAATAGAAACAAGTTCTAGATAATGAAAATGATGCTTTAGCAAATAAAAATAAAAATGTCAAGGAGCAAAAGAGTAAGGGAAGTAAAGACTTTTGGTTATGATTTCTCTGTGTTCCTAGTTCAAGGGACAAAGGAATTAGCATGTAATTGAATTCCATATTGCTTACTAATGATAATCATAAGACTTTTGATGAAGTAGTGAAATCACAAGATGCTATGTTTTTAGAAGAATGCTATGAATGATGAAATTGACTCAATTATGGGTAATCAAACCTAGAAATCAATAGACTTCCCCCTAACTCAAAGTCAATTGGATGTAAATGAATTTGCAAAAGGAAAAATGAAGGTTAATAGAACCATTTACATGTTTAAAGTAAGGATGATAGCAAAATCACACTAAAGCATTGATTATTTCAATGAATAGTCACTAGTGGCTAGATGTGCCTTGATTAGCATACTCGTTGCACTTTCTTTGATCATACCCTAATAATTCATTTGATGGAAACTAAATTAGCATTTCTAAATGATGAATTAGAAGAACAAGTGCATGTGGATCAACTTAAAGGATTTAGTATGCTAAGTTAAGAGATAATTGTATGCAAATTTGTTAATTAAGCACCCAAGACATGGCATCAAATATTTGATCAAGTGGTACTTTCTAAAAGGTTCAAGATTAATAAATCAATCAAATTTGTTTACAATAAATTTAATGAAGGAAAAGGTGATTGTACATAGATGACATGTTAATCTTTTGAACTAACTTTGAACAAGTAAAAGTTAACAAAATGTTTATATTAACTAATTTTGCTGTGAAAAGCATAGGTGAGGTAGATGTAATCCTTGGTATTAGAATCTTGTATTATCAAAAGAGAATAATACTTAATTGCATTACATTGAGAAAGTTCTCAATAAATTCGATCATTCAAATTGTATTCTAATATCTATCCCATTTAACCACATTAAGCTTACTAAGAATGTTTGAAGAATAGTATCACAACTAGAATATACTTAGGTAATAGGTGTCTAATGTCCTTAATGATATATACAAGACCAAGACATAGGCAATGCAATTAGCTAAGTGAGTGAGTACATGAGTAATCTAAGCAATATGCATTAACATGGAGTAAATAGAATTTTAAAATACCTAAAGAAAATAAATGATTATGACATAAGCTATACATTTTACCCTTCTATTTTAGTAAGATATAGATGTTAGTTGGATTACTAATGAAGAGGGTCATGCTTTTATTAGTAAGTAGATCTTGATGCTTGGTAGGGGTTTTATTTCATTAAGTTTAAAGAAATAGACTTGCATAATGAATTTCATCATGATTACAAAGTTTCTAGTACTAGTTTCAGTGAATAAAGAGGTAAAATCACAAAAGAACTTGCTTTATGAGATTACTTTGTAGTCAAAGTGAGTAGCACTTATTTTTATATACTATGAAGTGTTGCAACTCTAGCAAAAACTTATAGTCAAGAGTATAATGGTCAATCAAGAATCATTAGACATAAATACAATTATGCTAGAGATTTGATCACAAATGGAATGATTGTGATTGCCATTGTGAGATTGAGCAAGAAAGATGATTGATCCTTTGACAAAAGGACTAACAAGAGATTTGATAAACAAGACATTAAGTAAAATAAGTCTTGAGCCTATATAGATTAATCACCAATGATGAAAACTCAATTCAATACTTAATGCTATGTCAAGTCTTGTTTAAAATGAATCAAAATGCATCATTAGTGTAATTGCAATATTATAATTAATTGTTTTCATCCAATATTTGCTACTTATAAGTTGTGAAGGGATCATGAATTTTGAACTCTAAATAGACCTAGGAAAGTTCTTTATGGTTAGGGTAACTAGAATGTGCTTACATGGATATAAAAATGTAAGTTGTTGGAATTAGTTAAAAGACTTCACTTTAAAATATCTATGAAAAGGATATAAGTGCAAGGCCTTAAATGTGTTAATCAAATTAATGAGATGTTCATTGTTATAAAATCATTTGCATGAAATGCTTGTATTATTTATTAACTAAAATGTATGGTTCAAAACTTATTTACTATAATATTTAAATTTATGATTATGAATAATTCACCATGTATTGAATTAATTTTAAAATACTATTATTTACATTTTGACTTTCAAAATTATTGAATAATCATTATGTTTTCAATTCTTTAAAAATGACAAGGAGATTGTTGATGTCTTAAAAAGAAGAAAACGAAAAAAACAAAGAAGAGAAGGGTTGCTCATTCTAAGTTTCAAACCTAAGAGGTCTTTTTCTCAAAAATGCCGCCTAATAGCTAAGCTAACTACTTTTAACAATTATATTATAGACAATTTTTTATATAACTGGCTCTCGAGAAAAACAATCCAAAGTTGTGTCTCATCCAAATCCATGTTAAAGAGGACATTAAGATGTGTCGTAACCATTGGAATATGTGTACTTTTGCAGTGGGTGGTAGTTAATATAATTAACTATCATATACATCTTTTGATTTAAGTCAAGGAAATGAGTTGTATCTAATACGTTTCAACTCATGACCTTCCAAATGGAAGGGTGAACTACTAATTTATAGGCTAAGTGTTAGCCCCATAAGTCCCTTAATGGAAAAATGCAAGCATTGGTAGCACCTTGTACCAATACTTTGCATGACTTTGGCATGCAAGAGTGGCATCAAAGAAAACAAGGTGAAGGTGTAAGACAATGTGCATGGTAGAAACACTAGAGGAAGGCTACGTGTAGGCTGTGGCATTGGCTACGATGTGAACCCAAGGGTGTGGGTTATGCTGTTGGGGCATTGTGGAAGCCTTGGGACAGCATGTGGTGGCATTGGTAGCAAGTTGAGAAGGCATGTGGGGCATTGGTTTGGTGCAGCAGCATGCTGGCGCAAGCTGTTGGAGGGGTGTGATGGATCAAGCACTCCAATGTCTTCCCCTGCCAGAGGGCTGGATTCCCTAATGCTCTTTAGGGGCTATGAACGACTCACTTGAGAGTTAGCCAATGTTGGGGCAAGGGCAAGGGTACGGACCAGCAGTGAATAGTTAAATAGCAAGTCAGCTAACAAATGGGTGCAGAAGCAGCTATGACATCACATGAAGTTGGCAAATGGCCAGGGGTTCAAGCCAACAACATTTAGTCTCTTCAACATGCATGTATTGGGTGTGCATCAATGGTTTACATGCTGCCAACAAAGGGCTAGCAGATGCAAAGGTTGTCAGCAGATGAGCACAGACTTGGGTTGATGTGTGGCACGGTCAGTTGTGGCTTGGCACAAGCTTGGAGTGTGGACCCAGCAAGGGAGCTTCATGCACCACAAAGATAGGAGAACATGAGGAGAAAATTCTCCTAATTCATGGGGGCATGGTCTGGTGGCAGAAGTGACAAGTTGGGGATGGTTATCCAAGTTGATGAGGTGTTGCAATCTCCTTTCATGTAGAGCAACATCGGCTGCTAGGGAGATGATCTGACCAAGTAAGAGGTAAGGTGGCATTCTCTCTTTGAAAGGGGCAGCAACGAGTTGCTAAGAAGTGGGAAGTGGCCCCAAAGGAAGGGGAAGCTACATGATTGGCTTGGCAGCCAAGTCATGCGTGACCCTAGGTAGTTGGGAGTGTCAACTACCACCACTATAAATAGATGGAGTGTGGCAGCCAAGGGCCACACATACTTGCACACATACTCACATTCACACAACACTTGAGTGATTCAATTGGAAGAAACACTTGACTGAGAGGCAAGTGTGAGGGACTTGGCATTATATTCCTTTGTATAATTTTGGGTGAAAAGTAATAAAGGTTGGGATGGTTCCTGTAAGTGCTGTATTCTTTCTTGCTTTCATTGCATGTGAATCGTGTGCAATATTTCTTGTGTTCTCATTTACGAGTTATGCTAATACCAAGAGGGCATCTTGGTGCCATCACTTGGCCAAATCCATGGTTGAAAAGTTTGCCCCCATGACAACTGGTATTAGAGTGCGGTTTGACCAATGGCTGGTGGTTCGGGTCTTGATGCGGTGGGGAAATAAGTGTCCAAGATCAAGAAGGCTGTTGAAGAGGTCCAAGAGGAGCAGGCTCTTTCAATTTTGGCAAAGCTCGATGAGTTAAAAAGATTGGTATGTCTCTTACAATCCAATTATGATAGTCTTGATACTTCTTGGATTTCTTGTTTTAGTGAGGTGGACCATGTCATTGTTGTCCTCAAGAAGGTGATAGGCAATCTACCTAGTGGAGGGGTAGAGGGTTCAAGGAAGATAAGAGTTCTTGAATCCAAGGCTTTTAATGGTGATTGTGATGTGAAGGCGATCGAGAACTTCTTATGGGATATGGAGCAATATTTTAAAGCTACTCATGTGTCAGATGCAGAGAAGGTGACGCTGACTAGCATGTATCTCACCAAGGACACCAAGCAATGGTGGTGAACAAGGCTGGATGATGATGCTAATGTAGGTATGCGTCAAATTGAGATATTGTCGTGCTAAAAAAGGAATTAAAGGATCAATTCTTGTCTTGCAATACCTTATGGGTTGCAAGGGAGTTGCTAAAGAGATTGAAGCATAGTGGCACAGTGCACAATGATGTCAAGGAGTTTAGCTCCTTGATGCTGAACATATGCAACATGTGCGATGAAGATAAGCTCTTCAATTTCATGTCAAGTCCCCAAACTTGGGCACAAATCAAGCTTAAAAGGTAAGATGTGAAGGATTTGCCTTTTGCATTTGTTGCGGCTAATGGCTTGGTTGATTTTAGAATCAACACCTTTGATTCTTCGAGTAGCATGTAGCCTAAGGACAAGGGCAAAAAGAAGAATAGTAGGGGGAAAGACAAAGCTGTTGCTCCAGACCAAGGTAAGAGTAAAACACAAGCTAGTTGTTTATTTGCAATAGTCTACATAGGGCAAGGGACTGGACAAAGTGGGAGAAATTAAGCACCTTGGTGGTAGAAGAGGATGGAAGTGATACTAGTTTGGATGATGGCATCCCTTCATCGGTCAATACCATATAATTAAGAGAAAACCCAAGTTGTCTAAGTGAACAAATGAAAGTTTTATAAACCTTCCTAAGCCCTCACCTTTGAATTGGAGTTGAAGTTTTGAAGACTTCCTCTTCCAAGCTTAGGGGTGTCATTTCAAGTGATAGAGTTTGATTCAGTCATTCTTAAGAATGATTAATTGTCATGTACTTAATTTTTTTCCTTTGCTTTCTTTTTCATAAAAAGAAAAGGATAATAATTGTTTGATTTACACTAATTAATTCAAGAAAAATTTTCATATATATTTGAATATCTTCCTATCTTAAAAGAAATTCAAAGGTAAAAAAGAGTACAAATTAATATAAGACATAAGAAAACAACAAAGAAAAGTGTTCATGCTATTAAAAATATAAAATTCTCATATTGTCTAAATTTAAATACCTCTTATATTATAACTAATTGAAATTTTTAGGTGGATTTGATATTTCAAATTACTATTTTGCATAGAATCAAAATTTAGTTTTTCTTATTATTTATACACATAATTTAGTGGTTTGACTCTTACCATATTTTTATTTAAATTAATTAAGTGATAAAGAGTTATAGTACTTGAGTTTGGTACTTTTAATTTAATTTTGTTATCTCATGTATTTAATTCAATTGTCTTAAAATTTTTAAATTTTGATACCAAAATGTTTTGGTATCTTACTAAAAAATTATCTCTCACAAACGTTTGTCTCTTTTAATTTCATGTATGACTCTTTATTCTTATTTTCACAAAATATTTTCCTACATAAAGAAATTGACTAGGGTCTTGTATTTTATTTATTTATATTATAATTACAATTTTATATTTAATTAATTAAGTTTATCTTTATGTTTAATTAAATTTCCTTTTCAAAATTATGTGTTTTAATGTTTTCTTAATTTTTTTCATCTATTTATTATATATATTAGGTTAATGGGTTATTATTATTTTAATTTCAAGTACATTTGGTTTGGGCTTGGCCTAATTGAGATATGGTGCTTTGTTATTGTTGTCTTTGATACACCTCAACTTCCCTTTCTTATTAATGCACCATACTACAAATATAAACATTTTTTGTTAATCTAGTTTAATGGCTAGCTAGAATTATTATAAAAAAAATTCTTAGTTTATTGAATTATTAATTTTGAAAGGTCAAATTAGATTTAACATATCATGTAAAATTCAAATAAAATTATATATTAACCCCTTTTCATTTCACACAAGAAAACATCAAGACTATCTAACTCTAAGAACGCTCAAAGAAAATCTCAGCCTTAACTTATTTTTCTCTATAGGTTTCAGGGGGACAAGGGCATTTTTGTGTTGAATTCAAGCACTTATGGTCTGATTTGAAGCCTTAAAGGCAAGATCTAATCATGGAAAAGTTTTTAAAAGTAATGAAGGCTATAGACTCCTATTTATTCTTATTTTTTATTGATTTTTATTATATTAATTTTATTTTTCTTGATTATTTTTGAAAAAATGAACAAGGGAAGGAGTGGGTTATATTTTTTTTGAAGGTTTTTTTTTCAAAAAAATTATTGTCCTTTTTCTTCTAGTCTTTGAAAGAAAAAAGAGAATAAAAGAAGGCTTAGGGTTTGGATTTACTCTAACAAATATAGGAAGCATTAATCTTCATTTTTCTTGTTTTGAAAAAATCTTGGCTTTTATTATTTTATTACTTTTAATTTTTTTAAAAAATTTTTAATTTCCCTCTTTTTTGGAGCTTTAATGTTTAGACCTAAAAAATGAAAGATAAGATTTGAAAGAATAGGTTCTTGTTGGCTTTAATAAGGGTTTGAAGAAACATGCCATTGTTACTAGAGATTTTTGTCAATTCGTATATAGGCTTGACCTAACTAAGACTAGTACTGGTAGTGCGGTGCTTGGTGAGAAATCTCATGCTTAACTTTTGTGGGGAGTTTGTTTAGTTTAAGTCATGATTGTATGTTTGAGATAGCTTGTAGTATTAATTCCAACTCAAGTTCATGGGTTAGAAGTTTAGATAAGAGGGCGTGGAAGGGAGTTAACTAATTTAAATCAACAATGTTTGATTAAGTTAATCTTTTTTATTTTTTTGTGAATTTTTTTACACTTTTTAAGTTTTATTAATTTTTTTTGGTTTTTTTTTAAATGTTGCACATGTATTAAAATAATTTGAAGAGGAGGGAAAGGAAGGAAAGAGGAGGCGGCAGTCAATGGTAGTAGTCGCTTGCTGTCATCAATGATGTCTTTGGTGACTAGTCTATGTGAAAATTTAGAGACAAAGTATATATAAGAGGATGTAACTGGTAAGAAATTTTTGGTATCACAATTTAAAAATTTTAAGTCAACTAATAGTAGGCCAATAATTTTAAGATGACTGATGGTAGAAAGAGGATGCAATCTTTAGGGAAACATTGCCAGCTGCTAATCTGTAGTTCCAATAAAAAGAAATGTGACAATCAGTTGAGGTGATTAAGGTATTTCAAAACTTAGTTTTGCTTACAACCTCTGAGGGATTCCTACACTCAATGAGTTACTTTCAATTCCATTTTGGCAAGATGTATTCTAGGTTCATTTCATCTTGGCTATGCTTACACATAATACATATGGCATTTTCTTAAGAATTACACAAAATATTTAATTTCCTTACCCATCAACTTGATAAAAGATGGTCATAAGGATATATAAAGCATTGCATAAGGTTTCAAAAAGTCAAGTATTTGGTATAAGAAAGGAGATGATAAAGCTAATACCAAAGGTAATATATGCAAATCCTGAATCTAGGTTAGAGAGCTTTGAAGATGCATTTGACATTACAATTAAGGGCATACTTAGAAGAGTTGAGAAAGTAAGAAGGGAGATTAAGGAGGGAAAATATCCTAGTTTTGGTTTCATAAAAGAGAATAGTTGGAAGCTTAAACTTTCAGGGGTGGGAAAAGAAGATGAATGGGATAATTTCTTTTGAAAGAAAGGAAGCAAAATAGTGAGATATCTCAAGCACAAGCATAAGCACAAACAAACTGGTTCTTTGTAGTTGTAAACATGTTTAGAGCTTTTGACTCAAAATCATTTTATTTCACTAAAACCAACTAGCAATAGGATACAATTCAATTTGAGCTCAAGTGATTTTCCAATACTTTAGTGAGCATACATAAGTTTGTTTCCTCTTCATGTAACTTACCATTAGGGATTTCTTTTATTTAATTTTTTCAATTGTTTACTTATCGATATGTTATTAAATAATGTTACAGATTATATTTAATATTTTTATGATCATTATGCAACATGTATGCCTTATTTGGTAGTGCATTTTAAATTGTGTTGTAATGAGTAAGAGTACCTTTAAATTAAAACACAATTAGAAGATTATTTGATTACATCTTTCAAAATTGAGTTTTCTTACATCAACTCCTTCAAACCCAAGTTTTGGAAAAGTGACAATGAAATGTTTTAAAAATCATAATCATCTCACTTTGCAGCTCATATGTTCTATAACAATTATGAATATAAATTCTTTAATTAAGTTTTTTAATGTCAAATTGTTATATTCTTTAATATTTGATAATTATGATATTTATTCCTTTTGTTTTATTTTAAAATAGTTATTATTTTTAAAAAATTAGTTTAATTATTGTTAATTTAAATAATATTTTTATTACTTATTTAAAATAATAAATTAAAATAAAATGAATATTATAAATCATTAATAATATGTTTAATATTAAATATACAATTTAAAATATTAAAATACTAGTTATATTTTAAAAAAATAAAATAAAATTTTCATCATACTTTTTATGGTTAAGTTATATACTAATAGTTATTTTAATAGCATTTTTACTAAATATTTATAATTTTATTAAATTTTTTTTTTCACAATATTTTTATTACTATCATCAAGTAACATGTAATTTTTAGTAATAATAATTTTACTCTCAATACTTTTGTTCATAATTCTTTATTTCACAGTATTACTATATAGACCTATATGTTGTGGTTTTATTAGTTAATACATATTAGCTAGTTAATTCACATACGTGAATAACATTTAAAATTTAAATGTTCAAAATTTCAACTTCTACAAAGAAAAAGACCAAAAAAAAAAAAATGATAGAAAAGGAGTGGATTTACATGGCTAACAATTTTTTTTATCCTTTAGACACATTTGAATTTTTTTTAGTTATGATCTAATAAATTAACATGTCATCTTCATTATTTCTTGTTTTGAGCATTTCAATATACATTGCTAACTTTGTACTACCTTTCTATGGATCAAATTGACTTGCAGGTGGTCATTAATTGACCAAGAACATGCTACCCTATCAAATAAAATGTGTATAATTCAAGCCCTTGGAGAAGAGGAATTTTTGAAAAAAAAACTTTCTCTTCTGATCATCATTTGTAATTCAATAGTAATGAACTTTATTATGCATAATTTAATAGTTATGAGCTTAACCAATTAAGAGATAGCTAAATCATATTTTTCAAAATTGATGAGATATATTAGCATATTATGTTTTTACTGTTGCATGTAATTGATCTTGGATGTTTCAACTTTATAACAATTTGAAATTGCTTTTGTTGATGTATGTCTTAGCAATGAATGGGTATGTTTACTTATTATGAACATACTTAATATTACATGCATGCATTATTAGTAAAAGACATTATTTATTTTTAAAATGTTTACACAAATGATATGGTTTTAAAAATAAAGTTTGTAAAATAAATATACATTATAAAAATAATTTTGATGAAATTATAAAAATTAAATACTTATTATATCAAAGTATAATTCCTAATATTATTGTATTACTTACATATAAATAGTTAAGTGATTAATAAATGATTTTCCATTCTAAAGTAATTGTTAGAGAATGTTATATTGTTCTCAATAGATGTTGATTTGAGAAATCCTTACACAAGATAGAATGATGATTATAAAGAGTTGTGATCTCCTTAATATAATCAATTGTTATAATATTATTTGTGAATAAATATGATTAAACAATATAAAATAAGTACTAGTTTTATACTCAATATTTAATTAGAGTATTTGTATGACAAAATAATTTAATTACAGTTGAAGACCATATACTAAAAGGATTAGTCAAACCACTTTTACAATTCTAATATTAAGGTAATCATAGCATGTGTCTAGACATTAATCCCAATTTTTGATATAAATTAATTAATTAGAAGATTAGTAACAAAGTAGAAGAGTTTAATTTGTCTAATTTTTTGGAATTATAGTTTATAGTTATTATCTACATTTTAAGATCTTAATGGATCACATACATAAAGAAAAATGATGAGAAAGGTAAAAAGAGATAAAGTTAGAATTGATTAAAAAGTTTAAGAAATTTTTGTAGTCAAACTATAATATTTAAAATTATAGGAACTAACGTATAATTAATTAGAAGTTAATACTAGGGCTTACATAGCCAAAGTTCTCTATATATAAAACCTTATATGGCCAACCAAATTGATTCTTGTGAGCTACCACTCTATTTTGGTTTGCCTTTTTATTTCTCTCTTCCCTTAAAAGAGTTTATGTTTTTAAGAATTATCTCTATAGTTTCTTGTGTGCATACTATTAAAGGTCAAACTTTTGGATAGTAATGGCTTACAACAACTTATTAATTTGACTTGAAAGAGAATGGAAGACTTGATTCATTGGTAACTATCTCATCATTTAGTATAGTTTGCATTTAAATTTAACAACCAATTGATGTATTTTGGGAATTCAAAATTTTAAAATATCTATATCTTTAAGTATTTTTTTGATAAACCTTTGTTTAATTTCCAATAGTAATATCAAAATCTGATTTGCTTGTTAAATATAATTTAATTTTATGTTTAGTTGTTATTGATTAAAAATTTAATTGATTTATATGTTTATTTAGTGTTATTACAAGTTTACAATTAATTCCTTGATTTGGTTTTTGGTTAAACACATGGAAAATGAAAAAAAAAAAAAAAGAATCGACATTATGTCTCACCATGCAAAAGAGAAAAGTTCTTTCTTTCATGTGTCATGGTTTTGAGAAATCCATAGAAGTAAATAAAATGGAAAAAAAAAATGGGGCTAAAAATAATTTGGGTGATACTGTGGATTGTTGGGTAATTAACCATGGCAGCATTGATGGCTTTAAAGAAAACCATATTGGGTCGCAAGTCCAAGCCTTGCGTGGCATGCATGAATGGGTAATTATACCCACAGTGGCAGCAAGGCATGGCTTTGCTACCGTGTGGTGGCTATTGCTTTTGACAGCTGCTTTTGACAGCAGCTTATGTCTAGAACCTGGTGGTTACCCCAGTCATGGCTAATGAATGCTGTAAACATGCTTCCGTTGCATCAGGAAACATTTTTGTGTGTAAGAGTGATGTTGAATTAGCACAGCAATAAGATTAGTTTGATTAAAATTTTAAGATTCTAAATTATTCAAAAGTGGAACACCTAAATTATTCAGGAGAAATTTAATTCAAATATAATTTTCAAAATTATGTTCTACATTATAAATAGTGTTTGACTAAAATTAAAACATCTTAATTGGATTAGGATTGAGGACTTATATTTGATTAGATTACTACTTGTATTATAAAACTATTTTTTAATTTCACTGGACTCTTATTTGGATACGTAAATTAAATTAAACACTAAATTTTCATATCAATAATAAAAATTAAACATGTATTTACTTTTGTGCATATAATGTGAATATGATAACATGATAGGGGATTATAAGCTTATAGACCTACGTGATTGTTTTTGTTAATATGAATGAATGTAATTTTTGTAGTATAAAGATTGCTTTCTATGCCTTTCTCTTATTTTCTAGTTATAAATTCTCTTCTTATTTAAACTCTTCTTAAATGTAACTTGATATTTCTCTCATAATTATGTAAAAGTTATATAATTAAAAAAATTAGGATTAGGATCAAATATCTATTTGTAACTATGGAGATCCAAATGAAGGTGTTAAGGGAGACAAATCAAGAGGATATTTCTATTATATAGAATCTATAATGCAAGTCCTAATGATCCCATCTAATCTTAGTATGTCCATCTTGAGATATCAATAGGAGTAGGATAAATGGGTTTGGCATATCACTACCATTAGCACATCTTAATTTGTAAGTCAGATCTTTCTAGTTTAAGGTCTTATGTCTACTAAGCCCCAATCCCTTCTCTTCATTGACTCTTGGTACCTAGGCACTTTGAATCAATCCTTGCTTTATATGTATCTTTCTATGTTAGCTAAAGGGGGTGGGTTTTCTCCTATTTTCTATGGCAGTAATGCTATAGTCTTTACTTTTCCATCCCATCTCATCTTAATTTGGCTATACTTGTATGTAGCTAGCCATGTTTCTGATGGTTGACATAGATCTCATGAGAACCATTATCACTATGAAAAAAGCCCCACTCTTTTCCATCGTTACTATGGAGAGTAAGGAACCTCTATTAGCTATACTTGTATGTGAATCTTGTTTATTGGATAAGATAATTGAGACATCTTGAAAAGAAAAAGAGAACGTGTTAATGATTTATTAGGATTCATACATACATATGTATGTGGCCCTAGGCAACACATGCAAGAGGTGGTTTGTCTTATTTCATTACATTGACAAATAATCAATCGAGATATAGCTATGTGTATTTAATGAAATACAAATTTGAATATTTTGAAAAATTTGAGGAATTAAGAATTAGAGTAGAGAAATAAACTAGTAGAAGTATTAAAATCCTATTATTAGATTGAGGAGGTGAATACTTAAGCTAAGAATTTGGTGGTTACTTGAAAGAGAATGAGTTTTTCTCTCAATGGACATTTACTCAAATACCACAACATAATCATGTTTCTAAAAGGGGAAATATAACCCTATTAGATATGGTTTGATCCTTGATGAATATTACTTAGCTTCTTCATAGGCTTTTGTCCAAATCTGTTGACAAGATACCATATAAGATATAAAATGTTAAGAGACCAAAAATCTCATGTTTAGAGAATGAGGATATGATGCTTATATAAAGTGTATGTCATTCAACAAATCCTGGGATCATGTATTCCTTTTCCTTGACTAGAAACAAAAATGAAGAATAATAAAGTGAAGAGAGTTGAGGGAGAAAGAATATAGAAGTAAACTTTATGAAGTCCAAAAATTAGATAGATAGCCCATACAAATAGTTTAATTTATATTAAAATGTTCAATAAAATTATATATATACATTTCAATGGTATTATATATATGTATGTATAAGTATGTATATATCTTGATCATATATTAAGTATACATACATTTTTTGATAGTCTTTCCCCCCCCTAATTTTTTGTGTTCCTATGTTATAGGCTTTCACTTCATCTTACTAAATTAGATTTCGATCTTTTATAAGTTAAAAAATATGAAATCAATTATCTTTGATCTTAATTTTTACTTTTATATTTAATTATTTCATAACTTTTAATAATTGGTTTTTCAAAATAAATATGAGTAAACTCCTTAGTTGTTTTTTGTCTCATTAAATGACATATTAATTAAACTAGAAACATTTAATGCCCTTTAAAAGTGTTTAGCCAATGATTTCTTAAACATATATATAGCAAATGAAAAGGTGTAAAACAAAATCATAGAGTGAGAAGAAACTAAAGCAAGCATTAGGTACACATGGCTAGCAATATTGTAATGGGGAGACTTTTGGCATTGGCATTTGCAGTCATGCTCGTGCAGTCTGCAACTGAAGTGCAAGCCTTAAGTTGTGTACAGAATTGTATCCTTGGATGTTCAGGGGCATTTTTGAGGCATGTATTCCTCAGTGCGTTGCGAGGTGTGGTAAAGAACCACCCGCAGCAGGTATTCACATTAACTAACCTTTTGTTTTTCATCTTTCTTTTGGACGATCAAAAAATTATAGACAAAATTGGACTCATCTCCTTTATCAAAGTATTACAGAGACAAAATGTATAGGATACATATGCAGAAAATAAAACTAAATGAATGGTAAGTTGCATGAACATAAAATATGAGAAACACCCATAATTTGTCTAGTGGCATAAGCAAACGGAGAATGGTGTAGATTAGGCACAAAGTCCCACATTCACCTTTCTCTAGGTGCATTCCATCTTTAAAGTGGGAATCATAGCAATGACTGTTGTAGTGACAATTTGAAATTTATTTGAAACAATATTTTGCTGCTAATAAAATATATGTAAGACTAAAGTATAATATGTCTAGCATTTGTCTATTATAAAGAAAGAGACTTGCTTATCTTTTGGTTGTTCTTCAATCTTATAATAATATTTTTTATGGATGCAGCTGAATTTGAAGGTGTATCTCCAGCATGAAACCATGGGACTAGATGTAAGATTACTTTTCGAGCTCATTTAAATGCTTGTCACATAAACTTATCATGAATGGTAACATATTTTGAATTTTAAATTTGCTCCTGATTATCTCTTCTTGACAATGAGGTTCTTAAGAATTTTGTCATTGTTGCAGTTGCAGAAGAAAAGGAAGTTAAAGGCATAAAGCAAATGGCAAAAGTAAATAAGAAATGTAAACTGAGGATGACAAAAGATTTCACATTGTCTTCATGTTAAACGACATCTCTTTTGTGTTTACGTATGGATCTTTGGAATGAAATGTTTTTGTCTCAAAATAATATGAAATGGGCTGATTGACTATCCATTGGTGTGTTTGTCGTTCATATATATATATATATATATATTATTGTTCTTAATCGGATTTGTTTTGGCACATCCAACAATTGTCTAAGGCACTCTAGACAAATATTGTTTTTGATTTATGTGTATGTAATCCGTCATACTTTATAGATTTCTAGATTTTACACAGTAAATTTTTGTCTATAATTGCAAAAAGCAGTTTGTCTATATGTTCCCATTTTCTTTTCAATTCAAGAAAGCATGTTAGCCATTGCCTAGTTAAAAGTAAACTATATCAATCAAATTATAATATCATCCATTATTTAGAAAAATAAGCAATAAAAATGTTTACATATGCTCCTTTCCACTGCATTTATGTCTTGCGTGTGTAAGATTTGTCAAGGAAATGATAATATGCAAGAAGACGCATTTTAGAGAAAAAAAATTGATACCACAAGAAGATAGTATCAGCCTCATCAAACTGATGCTTTCCCGCTTTTGTATTTGAATTTTTAAGACATCCTATTGCAAAGGCATTCTCTTTTTTTTTTTCCTTCTCACCCCCTTGCTTTCATTGACATTTTAAAAAAATTCTTGCGCTACAGTGGTTTTTATATCCAGGACCTTTTGGGTCTCGGGCCTCTATTTTGACGATTAGGCTAAAGCGTTGGTCTCCTATGCAGTGTTCTTACGTGAATGAACATGTGCTACCTTTATATTATGTTACGCAATGTCATATTATTACTTAAGTGACTCCTTCTATTTTATGCAATCTCAAAAGTAGTGACTACAGGATCTTATTAAACTTAGTGAAATTTGATCTTAAATCTACTCCTTGTAAGGTTCTTAGTTCTACATAAACTTCTTTAGGTTTCTTACTTACAATAAGAAATGATTTTACTTGGATATTTCTTAATTTAGGTGATCCTCGTTCTAATTGACTAATAAGTAGCATTTTTTAAAAAAAAATAAAAGGAAAAAATATGAGTAATTTTTTAAGATAAAAAGGTAAATTTTAAAATATTTTTTCCTCTTAAAAATAAAACAAAATATTTATGATTGTTTTTTCTTTTTATCTTTTTAATTATAAATATTTTCTTTGCATGGATTTTTAAAATATTTGGAAATTGTTTAAATAAATTTGATAAATTGTAATGCACTTAGATCGTAATTAAGTAAATTAAATATATATTAAAAAATTTTAATTTTATTGAAATACTAAAAAAATTTATAAATTATCTATTAAGTTGATATTAAATAAAACAATATATTAGAATTTGTTAGGAAAATTAGAAATTGAATTAATTACTTAAATATTTTTAAAATTAAACAAATATTGTTATAAAATAGTTTTATCAGTTTTTTCTTAGTTTTGACAATATATATTTAAACATTTGTATTAAACTCATATGATAAACAAATTTATCATATTTATTAAAGAATATATTTTTACTTGTGTATTTTATTTAAATGAGAAAAATAAAAAAAAAACTTAAATTATGAGTTATATTTTCCTTTTTATGAAATAAAGGTAAATTTGGAGATTTTTTTTTCACTTTAAGAAAACAAAAAAAAGAGAATTTTAAATTTTTTTAGAAATTATTATTTTTTTTATTTTCCTTAGTTATAAATATTTGTGCTATGGGTATTTTTGAAATATGTGAAAAATAATTTATATTAATTAAGTAAATTATAATACCTTTTAAATAATAATTAAGTAAATAAGATATATGTTTAAAATTTTAATTCTATTAAAATATTTAAAAAAAACTAGAAACTAACTAGTAAGTTAATATTAAATATTATAAATTGTAAGAGTCTAGTGAAAAATAAAAATTTACATCAAATAATTAGATATTTCTAAAATTAAGTGAGTGCCATTACATAATTATTTCATTAGTTTTCTTTCCACTTTAAAAATATATATTCACATATATATGATATTTAGTTTGCTACCAATCTATGTCAAAATTCCAAAATATCAATTTGAGAATGTGTTAATTCGTTAAATATCCATTTGATTTCTAATAATCTTTTTGCTAAGGTAAGTAATTTAATCATGTAGTTTCAATTTCAAAATAACAATTTCAATTTCAATTTAATAACTCTTTGTTGGGGAATTTTATTTACAATGAAGCTACAAAAAAATTACAACCATAAAATTTTTAATGCTTTTTGCTTTAATATGCCAATCTCCATCTTCTTTCCTCTCTTCTCTTGCTATTGTCTGTAACAAGGTAGAAACCTTCTCCTTTAAATAGTGGGATTAGAGTCCCTTTAATCTTACAAAACCTGTGTTTTAGAGTTTATGAGCAAAGAAAAACCAAAGAGAAAACCTTCCTGAAGGACCTAAAACACTTAGAAACTGAAATGGTATCTAAGAGTTCATTTCTAACCTTAGCTCCACTAGTATTTTTGGTGAGAACTATTTTATATGGACTGTTAAGATGAAGGCTTATCTAAGGTCTCTTGATCTCTGAAAGATAATTGAGAATGGAGATGAAGTTTAGCACTCTTTAATAATTCCATTATAGCTTAACTTAAGCATCACAATAAGGAAACAACTAAATTGTACAAAGCTTTGACATGCATACATTTTGGTTTCACCATAATAATGTCATGTGAGAGTGCAAAAAAAGCTTGGGAAAAGCTAAAGGAAGAGTTTCATAACAGTGACCAAAAGCATTCCTGTCCAAAACTTAAGGTGAGAGTTTGAGTCTCTTAGGATGAAAGACATTGAGTTTGCTAAGGAGTTTGTAGACAAACTTATGAAGACTATCAATGATATTAGATTGTTAGGATTGGACTTGACTAAACAAAGGATAAAGGAAAAAGTTTTGTTGTGATTGCTAGTGAAGTTTGACTTGGAAAAGTTCTTGTTGTCATTGTTAGGAGTGGACAAACTAATGAACACAAATTTGTTTAAATTGTTATTGATTTATACAAGGTAGATTTTTTATTTTGGTTTAATTTACTATTTGGTCAATTTGAAAATGAAGGGAATTGTAGTTTGAATGTTGGATCTACATTTGTTAAGGAAATGATAATATACCAGAAAACACATTTTAGACAAAAAGAGAAAAAGAAAAAAAGAATGATATCATGAGAAGATAGTGTTAGCCTCATCACATTGATGCTCCCCCACTTTTGTATTCAAACTTTTAAGACATCTAGTTGCTAAGGCATTATTTTTTTTCCTTTCCTTCTTACCCCTTTGTTTTCATTCAAATTTTTAAGAAATTCTTGTGTTACAAGAGTTTTTGTACCCAAGACCTTTTAAGAAATTCAAGTTTGAAACTTAAGCTGTTAAGTAGAAATGAACAGTTTATCCATTTGCTAGTGTAGAAAGGTGATAACTAGCCATGGTTTTTTAGTGCAGTGAATGAGAGTTCACACTTGGATTGATGAAAATAGCTAAGGGAAAGCCTAAAAGCAATCCATGCTATTGTAAATCTCCTTGGTTAATAGCTGATGATTTTAATTTGATAATGGCATCATTACCCAAAAAAAAAAAATGGATTAAGGTAGCAGTTCAAGATTACTACCTTTGAGCTAAAAACCATTACTTAAAGTCTAATGAAATGATTTTTAGGCTACTACATATGCAGGCATTGCAATAGATCTAACATTGTGGTTCTCTCTACTTTTAGCAGCACATATGCAGCTACTACCTAAAGGTGTTTTTGGCAGAGATTTTGTAGAAAATAGGTAGTAGTTTTTTGGGATAATAGACAATAGATTTTTAGAAAATAGACAATTATTTTTTAAGAGAATGGACAATAATTTTTTAAACAAATAGCAGTAGTTTTTTAATGGAATAAGTAGTAGTTTTTTAAGTGAATAGGTAGTAGTTTTTTAAGGGAATAGGTTACAATTTTTTTAAGGGAATAGGCAACAATTTTTAAGGAAATAGATAGTAATTTTTAAGGGAATTGGTGGTGGCTTTTTATAGTGAATAGGTAACAGTTTTTTTAAGTGAATAGGCAACAATTTTTTAAGAGAATAGGCAATGGATTTTTAAGAAAATAAGTAGTGGTTTTCTAACTATTTTAAAGTTCCAAAACTATGATATCTATGACAATTATTTGAATAGAACCAAAAAGATTGATTACACACTAAGTTGTCCCTAAAGAATGCATTTTGTTGACAATGAATTTAGAAAGCATCCCACAATCTAAACCAAATAATGTGTAAATAAAGGTTACCAGCAAAGATCAACATGGGAGAAATGAGACCTCTCACTCAAGCATAACAAGTAGTTGAAATGTAGAAATTGGGTTTGATTAAGCATAATAAGTAATAACTAGCAAGAGGTAGTAGTAGAAATTCAAGTTAATTTTCCATAGTTGATTCAATCCATTACAAATGAAGTAATTCATATGTTATCTACAAAACCTTCAAACTAGAGAGAATAAAGTGCAATTGCATTATCTTCTTCTCCATATCCTTAATTTGCTTCTTGCCTTCCACAAGGTAATGGTCTCTTGCCTTCATGAGGAAACTAGCAACAATCCATATACTTCTCCTTACAAGGCTAGTGTAGAGAAAGAGAGAGAGAGAGAGAGAAAATATTAGATGCTTCCAAAACCAAACATATTTATGCCTTCAATGCATAAGGCCTTAAAATGATCATAGAAAAGGCATACATCTTACCAACTAGCATACGTCTTACAAAGTGAGACTACTAAGAAGCAAGTAGTACTAAGAATCAGTTCCGCATGTTGTTGTGGCCATTATTCTATTCTACTAATGATTGCACAAATTTTTCATCAGTGTTCAACTTCTAAGGAACACTAGGAAGCCTGCTATAACAACCTTGGAAAACACCTCTAATAATTTGCCTAAAGCATCCTTCATAGGAAAATTAGTATACATCTTTGTGCTAGCAAACTCGTCATATATAATCAAAAAACCTCTGAAATGGACAATAGGTGTGAAAGACATACCAATCAGTTATTCTGTAACTTACATCTAGAGCACAATTACTAGGATCAGTAGACATGCCAATAGCCCACACCTGCAGCAGAGGATTGATAACTTTGTTATGGGAATGTAAGAAAACTTGAACTACCTATTAGTTAAATAACAATAATGGGTGTTGGTTATATTGTGATCTCATCTTCATGTATTCCCATAAAAGTTGAAAAGCATAAAAGGAAGAAAACATTAATAGTTTAACAATCGACTAGAAATTTATATTTCTTAGGCACAAACATGTGATCTATTGATTTGTCTTTATATTCAAGGATGGTTTCAATAAGTAGAGGTTCATTAGAAAAAAATTAGTTTGGTAAGCAATTATATAATTATGAAGAAGCCATTAATAGTATAAACTATAATTTAAGAGGAAAAAAATGCCCAAGTATGTATAAACTAATCAATCATGTCATGAAAAAGTGGAATAGAGAAACTACAAAATGAAAAGAAACAAAACAATTAGAAAATGAAATGGGAAGGTTGAGGTTAGTATTATTAGTTCCTAAAATACAATTGTGAAATTAGTATAAGATTTAAATTCTTTTTGTTTAAAAAGAGAAACAAATGAATGTCTAGGGTAACATAAATTGATTTTGATCTTTACCTAAGTGAATGTGCCTCTAGAATAAGAAGAAACACATGGATTTCTACCTTCTATAGCATCACTAACATGCCTCTAGTTAAAAATCCTTTGATTTTGTATCTTATATAACTTTAATTGCTTTTAATAAAAGCTAGATTAATGAAAAGAGTAAATAGTAAGCACTAAAACCAATCAAACCACAAATGGTTTCCTAATCATATGGTAGCTTACTGAAAGGTTCAAAACATAAATATCAAAATGGGAAAAGAAAACAGAAAAGAAGAATAAAAAAGAAAAAAGTGGTAAGGATCTAGTGAGCTTTAAAGGCAACATTCTTCATCCATGTTCTTTTTCCCATCTACATGCATTTGTGCAATAATGTTTCCTTGAAGAATTAAAACAAATAAAATAAAGAAATAATTAATAATGGATGCCTATATATAATAACAACTTTCACAAATTTATCCTTTCTTGCTCTTCCAAGGAAAAATTCAATATTTTGATGTAGTTTCATTACAAAAACATTGTTCTTAGTAAGAAATTACAATTTTAAAAAAATTTTATACTATAATATAAAGGAGATTGAAGGTTTTAAATAGAAATACAAGGATACATACAAAAAAAAAATCTTGCCAAGAGAAAGTGGTGCATAGAGAAACTGCAGAACAAAGAAAAGAAAAAAAAATGAAACTAAAGGAAAAAAAAAAAAGAGGAAAACAAAGATTAGACTTATGCCTCAATGTAATGGTAACAGAAAAAAGTCAAAATCAATTCAAGATTTGAATTCTTTATGTTTAAAAACAAAAAAACTGACGAACATCAAAGGCAACAAAAAGTAACACTTGTCACTACATGGCACAACAAAGTTTGAAAGTTATTGAGATTGTGTTGCTTAAGGGACCAAAATCATCAAGAATTAGCTAGTTCTAGTAGCCCTAAATTGAAACTTTAGACAGCCAACCTAAAAGGATTATTAAAGCTTAACAGACACTTTGCAAATTTCCCCATATTTGAAAAAGAATCATGCAGCATAAAAAGAAAGATTTTCATATCCTTATATTTGAAATTCAGTGATGTATAAAATTTAACCCTGTAAACAAAACTAATTTGATATGAGTCCCTCTTGCTTCAAATGAATGAATCAATGAGGAATGTGTTAGCCTTAAAGGTTAGAGAATGAAGCTAAATAAAAGAAAGGAATAAATTGATGAAACAATGAAAAGCTATAATATAACAAAGTGATCAAGTCCAAGTAAAGAATGAAGGATTAGAGAAAAAGAAGAAGCCAAAAACTGTTGGCAAGGCCATTGATAATGACCTCTTTTACAACGTAAGATATATCCCTCTACATGAAATTCCCATTAGCCATTGTCCCTTCCTTACTGTCCCACCCTTTAATTATGAAGCTAATCAAAACTAACAATAAACAACCTAAAACCAAAAATCAATTTTGCAAGCCCTAGGTAGTCTTGGAGACAATCCATTCAAAATATCGATCAATTCTAACCTAGTAGCATACGAAAACCTTGAATACCTAAAATTGTCTGGGAAAAAAATAGATCAAAATGATTTGTACACTATTAGGTCAAAGAATTGAATTTGATTAGGAGATTCAAAAATAAATTTATCCTTTCATTTTAATAAAAAGATTATGTAACAATTAGGAACTGCTGCTTTATTCAAAAATTAGGTGGTAGCTTAAGACTGCTACCTTAACCCTTTTTTTATTTTTTTAACATAGATTAGCCAATGGTTCCGAATCTATGCCTCTTTTCATTTCAAGAAAATAAAAAAAAAGGGCAATGGTTCAAGACTACTACCTTATTCCATTTTTAGATAATGAATAGGTAATGATCTAGAACTACTACCTTATATCTTTAATTTCAAAAGGAATAAGTAGTTGTTTAGAATTTTTTCCTTCGCCGCTTAGTTTAAAAAAAAAAGATTAGGTAATGGTTTTAGACTGCTACATTATTTCCTTTTTTTTTTTAAAAAAAAGGTAGTGGTTCAATACCACTACCTTAGCTCTTTATTTTCAAAGGGAATAGGTAGAACCATTGCCTTAGCCCCTTATTTTTTTTTTTTAAAAAAAAGATTAGGTAGTTGTTCCAAAATGCTACATTATTCATTTAAAAAAAATATATAAAGCAATTCCAGACTATTGCCTTATCCCTTTATTTTCGAAAGGAATATATAGTAGTTTAAAACCATTGCCTTAGCCCCTTGTATTTTTTTAAAAAAAAAATCAGAAGATTAGGCAATGGTTCCAAATCATTGCCTTAATCCTTTTTCAATAATAATAAAAAAAAGTAGCAGTTCAAGACTACTGCCTTATCCTTTAATTTTTTAAATGAAAGATAAGGTAGCTATTGCCTTATTCCCTATTTTATGGTCTTTGATTCACATACTAACTTGGTTTAGACTCCAAGCCTTCACCTTGTTAGTCATCTCATAATTAAATTGACCTAACTTAACCCATAACAACTTAACATCAATACCATAACCCATAACTTAACTTTTACTTACCTTTCCTTGTCTTATTACCATGAACATTGACTCTATGTTCACCTTGCCTCCTTGATGTGCTTGACTAATGCCAATCTTCATGTAAAGCATTGGTGAAAGATGACACCAATTGGTAAGGTGAACTAACTTTCTTGCTTTTGCTACTCAAACTCTAAGCTAACCAAATAGTATATTAAGTCTAAAAAGAAAAAAAATTGAAAATTAGGGCGAGGAAATGAGTAAAGTGTTGTCTAAATTTATTGAGCTAAAAAGGGAAAATAGAGATTGTTGAAAGAAAATGCAATTCTAAAGGGTGAATATAATATAAATTAGAGTTATGTAGTTGCATATTATTCACTTGTGTTCCTTTAATTAACATTGTGTTGTGTTTTAATTTTGGTGAAAGGGCAGCATCATGTTTTTGCTATATTGTTTCTATTACTATAAGGTTATCAATTGTATGACACATTTGTTATATACTTTTATAATTATAAATGTTAACTCAATTGGTTCAAATGTGGATAATGGTTGTTTGTTGATCATAAATGAATTTAACTATTGTTTATTCTAACCCTTGGAATTTTGAGGAGGTTTTAACTTTTGACACAAAAGTTCATAATGCTCAATATAGAGGAAAGGCTATGATAGTGGATATTTTAGATTAACTTCCAACTATTACATTATTGAAAGGAAAAAGTCCACTCTTTATCGTATAAGAAAAGAGGTTCGAGTATAGGAATTCATGATTAATGATTTTTTTTTTGCTTTTTTTTATCTTTTTTGTTTTTTAGTTGGATAATGAAAATTTGGATGGGAAAGTATCATTTTGGCTTTCCTTTTATGGGTATTGGCAAGGGTGAAGGTCTCTAAATAATTGAACTATTAAGCTAAACTAAAGAAAAAAAATATTTATTAGATAACAAGCCACAAAATAAGTGTTATAATATGTAATAGATCCTTCATTGGCATAGTCTAACATTATAAATATTGAATTCATAAACACCTCTCAAATCACAACTTAATGTGTGTTTAATGGCTACACAGTCACAAAATAAAGCAAGCATATGCTATGTCTAATGCATCATAATTCCTAATTATTTCAAAGATACAATCCTTAATTGTTTCAAAAGTACAATCCTTAAATGTTGCAAAAGTATTAAGTAATTGTTAACTTAACAACACATTTTAGTTAAGGTTTCTAGATAATTGTTAACCAGTGCCTTTATTGTGTATATTAGTGTGTTGCACAATTTTTGATCTACCTAAAGGGGCTATTTTTTGTCCATGAGTTTGTACAGAAGTTGCTAGGACTTAGTTGGCACTAAACACTAATGTTTTGGGATGATATGAAGACATCTAAAATTGTAATAGAAAGTTGCTAATGAAGGGTTTAGAAAATTAATTTTTAATCAAGCTGAAAGAGACATGTTATTGGCATATGTACTCTCAATATGTTGTTCAAGTATAGTAGCATTATAAAAATGTTGTTCATGCTCTTTTGTAATGTTAAGATCTTTAGTACATTATTGTTCATGACAAGCAATCTAACTTAACTAATGACCTTGTTGTTCACCAAATATATTATAAATTGAAGATTATGTCACAATTCCATCAATAAGACAATTTGCACCCTTAACTTCATTTTGCACATACCCAACACTTTTCCACACATTCTTAGTTCCATCATCAAGCTTTTCTAGCTCAACACCACCTACATATGGAATATCCTTGACAATGGCAAATACAAGTTCATCAATCTCATGTAGAACATTGATATGTACAAGATGCTCTCATGTCAACCATTGAATTCAACATATCAAACATTGCTTGTCACTTGTCTTACTAAGATACTTCATAAACTCATATGATTAGTTAGGGAACTTATGCATATAGTCAACTAGCATATAGTCAAGTATGTTATTGTATCCATGACTTTTTATTATTACATCTAAGCTAAGCATCAATAAGGTATCTTTTATGTTGGCTTCAATGACCTTGACTTCTTCCCATTCATATGTAATCTTAGGTTACAACATCATGGTCCCATTAAGATGAAACTTTATAGTAATCAATATCCACCACGAATAATTATACTAAGGGTTAATAAACTATGTATGATTTCCAATAAACAAAAAGTTGCATACAAGGATAACAAGTTACATTTAATTAACAAACAATTAGGAAGTGACAAAGCTATTGCCTATTTTATTATAAATAGAAATTATTTATTCCATAAGCCTATTCCACTATAAAAATTAATTAGTCAATTTCCTTTAACCATAAATGATTTTTTATCCCTTTTAACAAAATCTTTG